>MJUU01047900.1:18272-38439 GCA_002080025.1 Modiolus philippinarum | reverse complement strand
GTATAGAAATAATAGGAAAAAATGAGTTTTTTGCGATTTATTCAAAAAAAAGTTCGGTGATCCCCAAATTTTTTTCATGGAAATGGAAGAACAGTATATAAGCTATTAATTTACCAAATTTTAAAAAATTCTATCTGATGTAACTCAAATAATTTAAAATTTTGTTAAAATTCGCTAATTTTCCCTATATATTTAACCAAAATGGCAGATTTTTAGCTCACCTGGCCAAAGGCCATGTGAGCTTTTGCCATCACTTGGCATCCGTCCCTCTGTCCGTTGTCCATCCGTCCGTCCGTTAACTTTTATTCAAAGATCTTCTCCTCTGAAACTGCCTGGCCAATACTAACCACACTTGGCCTGAATCATCACCAGGGTATGCTCTTTCAAGTTTGCGATTGTTATGTCCGTAGACCAAACAACATGGCCGCTGTTACTAAAAATAGAACATAGGGGTAAATTGCTGTTTTTTGCAAATTACTCGAAAACCATTACAGATATCAAAATTCTGACAATGGTAAAAATGATCAGCATGATGAGATCTACCTGCCCTGCAATTTTGGAGAATATCTGTTTACCCATCTTGGAGTTATTGCCCCTTTTCCGTAAAATTTTCAGTTTTTCGTTACTTCTGGTCATATATATTGAAATTGATAGAAGATAAAAGTGAAGTTTGTATAATAAAAATGGTCAGCATAGTAAGATCTACATGTCCTGCAATTTTGAAGAAAATCTGACAACCCACATAGGAGATCTTGCCACTTTTTCTTTGAATTTTCACAATTTTTGAATGGTTTTACTTTTATTTCAAAAACTGTTTGAAATAAAGGTTAAATGTGAATTGCAAAAGTGTTGAGGTTTTCCAGAACTACAATTTCTACATATGTCCAGCAGGTTCACATCTTTTCCAAGATGGCCACCATTGGGGAAGATAGTTTAACATAGGACCCTATGGGAAATGCATTCAAAGATCTTCCCCTCTGAAACCACTGAGCCAATGGGAACCAAATTTTGTCACAATAGTCTTTGGGTGGTCCCCTTTAAAGTTTGTGACTTTTGCATTTGTACGTCATCCAAGATGGCTGCCAGCGTGGATCACAGTTTAACATAGGGACACTATGGGAAATGCATTCAAATGTCTTCTCCTCTGAACCCACTGAGCCAATTGGAACCAAACTTGGTTACAATAGTCTTTAGATGTTTTCCTTCAAAGTTTGTGATTTTTATGTTCGTACCTCATTCAAGATGGCCGTCAGCAGGGAACATAGTTTAACATAGGGACCCTATGGGAAATGCATCCAAAGATCTTCTCCTCTGAAACTACCAAGCCAAATTGAACCAAACTTGGTCACAATAGTCCTTGGGCCGTCCCCTATAAAGTTTGTGATTTTTACATTCTTACCTCATCCAAGATGGCCGCCAGCGTGGAACATAGTTTAACATAGGGACTCTATGGGAAATGCATTCAAATGTCTTCTCCTCTGAACCTACTGAGCCAATTGGAACCAAACTTGGCTACAATTGTCTTTGGGTGATCCCTTCCAAAGTTTGTGATTTTTAGTTTGTACCTCATCCAAGAATGAAAATGTAACATCTGCTTAACTGATTTATAGTATGAATGGGTGGTCTATAGGTGACAATGAATAAAACCAGTGACCAGGTGAGCGATACAGGCTCATGTGAGCCTCTAGTTACATTTCATATTTCATTCTTATATGTCCGGTGACCCTTTATTTTTATTTTATTTTTTGTGTGCTCTAATAACAAAGGATAATTCACGAAAAGAATAGAAAATTCTATCTGACAGAATTTTAGACCCCCGTACCACCTTAAGAGGTTGAAAACATTCCCTTGAACATGAAAAAGTTGACTAATATGTAAACTATGCTAGCTTAATAAAATTTAAAATTGCTGCTAGATGTGGGTGTAATTAATTGACAGGGGGCCCATTACAGGAGGACCTAACAGTCCCTATTTCTTCTTATGCAAAGGATCATGCAGTAACCAAACTTTTTTTGTCAGCTGATAAGTTACTTCGCATATATATATTGTATGTTAAAAACTCTTTAACAAATTTTGTGAACGGTAGTCTATATTTCTTTTGACAGGATGAAGGTATACCAGTTTTAGCTTCATTTTTACGGAAAAATCAAAGAGCATTAAAACTTGGTACTTTAACTTGTCTTGATGTCCTAGTAAAGAATTATGGTAAGTGTTCTAAGTCAGTATGTAACATACAGCTCTAGTAGATGATAGTCAAAATAAAAATACAGTGAAACATGTCTAAATCGAACCCTGACTAAACTAAACTCATTATGAAGTCCCTTAGTATTAAAATCTTTTTTATTTTAAACCTGTGTAAACCGAATACCTCTCTAAACCAATGGAAATCTTGAGTCCGAAAGGGGTTCGGTGTAGACAGGTTTCACTGTATTTTCTGACCATCATACTAAAATCTGTTGGTTTATACATAACTGTATAGCACCGTGTTAATATTTGGAACTTTATCAAAGGAAATCTTTCTGGGTTGTGCTGTGTTTATTTTTTTTTATTCTCACTCTCAGTAATTAAAATCAATAGACAAAAAGAAGAAAAAAGTTAACATATGCAAGAAAGACACAGAAAACAGTGTGTAACGAAACCAATATGGCCGATTCATTTATACAGGGCATTTGCCCTGTATTTTAATACAGGGCATCTGCCCTGTATAAATTTCTATACAGGGCATTTGCCCTGTATAAATTCTATGTGCCAAAAACTTCCGGTTATATTAAATGGGCAAATCACACTGTATTTTATGTCATCAGTTAATAAAAAATTATAGTACTTGTCAGCAGAAAAATAGTACTCATCAGCCACTTACCGTATCAGCTTGTATGACTGATACCACACCAGATCAAGGGGATTTATAAACAACATGATGATGATGTGCAATATTTTTTTCTACTACAAGTTGAAAATTCAATAGAACTCTTTTTTTTTATATTGCCTTGACTAATATCGAAATTTGCATCCTGTAATTAAGATTGGTAAAGATAATGCCTGAAATTTTAAGTCATCAGTTAATAAAGGTGTCATAAAATGGGTATTTTCATATTAATCCTGTATAATGTCCTCGTACAGTCGTATTGGGTTTCGATCACCTGTATTTGCCCTCGGCTTGCCTCGGGCCAATACAGGTGACCTCAATCCAATACGACTGTACTTGGACATTATACAGGATTAATATGAAAATACCCATTTAATAACACTTTAGTCAGATGAACCAACACTGTAGGTCTCTAGACAAATGTATGATCCTAGGAAGTGGATACCTAAAGGTATTCAGGGTCCCGAAAATATAAAAGATAAATCGTACAGGTTTACAGCAATGCATCTTCGGATGCATTATTATTCTTTTATTATTATACCCCCCGCAAACAAAGTTTGGGGTATATAGGAATCACCCTGTCTGTCCCTCCATCTGTCCACACTTCTGGTAAGCGCAACTCCTCTTAAACCACTAGAAGGATTTTGATGAAACTTTACACAAAGGAAGGACACTATATGGAGATGTGCATGAAGGAATATAATTATTGTCCGAAACCAGGAAGGGGAGATAATTAGACTTTGACTTTTTGTTGATTCCCTATGTATGGGTTACCTCGTAAGCGCAACTCCTCTTGAACCACTTGAAGGATTTTGATGAAACTTTAGACGAAGGAAGGACACTATATGGAGATGTGCATGAAGGAATATTTAATTATTATTGTCCGAAACCGGTAAGGGGAGATAATTTGACTTTGACATTTTGTTAATTCCTGATATATGGGTTACCTCGTAAGCGCAACTCCTCTTGAACCACTTGAAGCATTTTGATGAAACTTTACACAAAGGAAGGACACTATATGTAGATTGGCAGGAAGGAATATAATTATTGTCTGAAACCTGGAAGGGGAGATAATTTGACTTTGACTTTTCATTGATACCCTATGTATGGGTTACCTCGTAAGAACAACTCCTCTTAAACGACTGGAAGGATTATGATGAAACTTTAGGCAAAGGAAGAACACTATATGGAGATGTGCATGAAGGAAAATAATCATATATCTTGAACCAGGAAGGGGAGATAATTTGACCTGGACTTTCGTTGATTCCTTCTGCAATGATTTTTTTGGACTTGGACATTTATCAAAGAAATAATTCAAAGCATAGATATTGTAAAATTAAACTGTGGGAGAAAAACACCTTTTTTCATTGCAATTCTCTTGAAAAGTTGTTTTCAAAGTGTTGTCATGAAATTTCTTTAACGCTTATGTTTTTTGTATTAAATGTCAAAGAGGGGAAAGAAGGGTGAATTTCATATTTGTCTGATTGGACAGAGTTTTTTCCTTGGAACTTTTGTGAAATGTTCTTTCTTGAAGATTATATTATTGTGTAATATGTTCATACTTATACTGTGTCCACCCCTGTATTGTGTCCACACCCACTTAAATTTGCACTTACCATATCGATTCAGGGTTCAATGAGCGGGGGGTATATTTGGCTGCCATTCAGCGACAGCTCTTGTTTTATTTTAATTATTTTTTTTGTTTACACAATTTCCAGGTATCATTGTGAACTATAATATGTACCTTCATAACCACTGCATTGTTCACTATGACGTTACATATTGCAAACCTTAATTGGTACTTCAGGGCAAAAATTTTATGTAAAAAAGTCCTTCTGACTGCAACCTAGTTTGCCGAATCTAGTCAACAATAAAGACTAATACTGAATCCAAAGAAGTATTGTGATCCTGTACGAATTTTGTAATATATCAAGAAAGTGATGCAGCATAATTTGTTTCAGCTGTTTTAAATTTTTTATGAAGGTACATGCAGTTGTCATTCCATTTCTCTTATATGCAGGAGTGTCCTTTGATGTATTCCACTTTATTTACAGGTTCTGCACTATCCTCGGGGATGATTTATGAAGTGATGAAAGAGATGCCAATTCTTATCAATGAAAACGATCTTCATGTTTCACAGGTAACGTACTTGTAGAGTTATGTATAGGTAGACTTATTTCAGTTGACAAAGTCGACCAAACAACACAAAAAGTCTTTTTAGGTCGATAGTGTTACATTGATTGGATACTGTGAAAAAACCTTTAGACCTAAGCAATTAAATCTTTCTGAAATTTCAAGAGGGAAATAATTTCAAAAAAGAATGTTGTAAACTTACCCTGTTATGATATTATGTGTAATACACTTTAAAGTTTTATCAAGGACTAAAAATGCCACTATAAACATGAAGTCATTTTTTGTCACATAACTAATTGTGAAAAACAATATCCAAATTATTTCAGTTTTGGTAAATGAAATGCATGTAGCACCCTATTGTAAAGTCTAGATCTCAGTCACTATACATGTACATGGTAGGATCTTTTAACCTTGCATATGCATTCATCTTGGTTGGTAGATCAGCATGCAGACAAAATTAGGTCAGTTTGACCTAGTGATTTCAATAGGTGGGTGTTTTTTTATGCCCCGCCCACGAATGAGGAAGGGGCATATAGTGTTACCCTTGTCCGTCCTTCCGTCCGTACATCTGTACATCCGTACGTCCGGTTAAGTTTTGCATTAAGGTACATTTATCGCTAATTTGCTTGAATTTCAATTGTTCCCGGGCGACGATAATTCTATTATCACTGCACTGCGCTGATATGAACATATTATCGTCAATCTCTATGGAACGTTAGCAACAGCGTATTAATACAACGTCGCGTGACTTTTCGTGAAAAAAATAATCCCAAAAAAGTAAGCGCTATATTTAACCAAAAATTATATATTTAACCTAAAAAATATTTCTGTAGTGAAAGAAACATATATCTGGTATATATCAATAACAGAATTAGCGATAAAAACACTAATAGTAATTTTTTTTGCTCGGATGGATTTCTCAGCTAGTATTGCATCTCATGCTATCGCACTCTATGCAATACAAGCAGAGAATTCCATACTCGCAAAACAAATTACTAATAGTATATAATTCTCAGAAACTGTAAGGTATAGAACAATTATAGTAGGCCGGTACATAGATCTTTGATAGTACTACAAAGTTCACTAGGCAGTTTGACTCTTTGACCTACATTTCATGGTTGAGTGACTCTAATTAAGTTTTACATGTAAGTCCATTTCTCAAGAACTACACATTATAAGACGATGATGTTTCATCAAATTAATTGCCTTGATGAGTACTACCCAAATCATTGACAATTAGGTGGCTTTGACCTACATTTTACGCTTCAGTGACGTTGGTTAAGTTTTGCGTTAAGGTCCATTTTTCAATTACTACACATTATAAGACAATGATGTTTCATCAAATTAATAATCTTGATGAGTACTACACAAATCATTGATAATTGGGTGGCTTTGACCTACATTTTACGCTTCAGTGACTTTGGTTAAGTTTTGCATTAAGGTCCATTTCTCAATTACTACACATTATAAGACAATGATGTTTCATCAAATAAGTTGTCTTGATAAGTACTACACATATCATTGACAATTAGGTGGCTTTGACCTACATTTTACACTTCAGTGACTTTGGTTAAGTTTTGTGTTAAGGTCCATTTCTCAACAACTTCACATTATAAGACAATGATGTTTCATCAAATTAATTGCCTTGATGAGTACTACCCAAGTCATTCACAATTAAGTGACTTTGACCTACATTTTATGCTTCAGTGACTTTGGTTAACTTTTGCATTTAAGGCTGTTTCTCAATGACTAAGTATTGTAGCATCATGATATTTCACTGTAACATTCATCTAAAGGAGAACTACCTGTTTCATGAAGCATTGGGTATTCATGACTTTCATTTTATGCTTGAATGACTTTAAATTTTTGGGTTTAGGTCCACTTCTAAGCAACTACACACAATATTCCATCACAATTCACTGACAGAGGATTTTTCTTATGCCCAATTGACTTAAGTTATCCTTGCGATAAATTTATTGGCGGGGCATCCATGTCTTTCAGACACAATCTCTAGTTCACAATTACAAGGATTTGGCATTTACATTATATCAGTTGAAATTATGACATACCTAATATAAAAACAACCACCTGTCTCAAGTGAAATGTGGTAACTGGTTGTTTTGAATATAAAGGTGGTTGTTATAATCACCTTTAAACAGGAATGGAAAACACTGGTTTGACCTACATTTCCACTTGATTGAATTACACATATCAAACTTTACATATGCATTCATCTCTGATGGTAGGTCAGCATAAAGGCAGAACTGGGTTACTGTGACAATGTGCCATAACAAGGCAAACTTTGTAACTGTTGATTACCTATGTTTTCTTAGAAAATGCCAACTTGAATTTCGTGAAAAAGTTACCATATTCATTTACATTAACAGGTTTGTAGTTTTCTGGGAGTTCATCAAATATATTGATTAACTGGAATGACAAAGTATGCCAATATGACCTAAACTAGACCAATATGGATTTTTATGCCCCGTCTACGATAGTAGGGGGTATATAGTGTTCGGGTCTGTCCGTCCTTCCATCTGCCCGTTCGTCTGTTGTCTGTCCGTCCATCCATCCGCCCGTTCGTCTGTTGTCTGTCTTAAGTTAGGTTTACCCTCAGGTTAAATATGAAAAAGAAAGGAAATGGGGTAAATGTCAAGGAGACAACATCCCATATCTAGGTTAAAACGACCCAAAACAAAACATCTAGGGGTCACCATATGGTCTTCAACACAGTGAGGAACCTCACACCATATAGTAAGCCCTAAATGGACCGGAAAAGGTAAAAAAGTGAATAAATCAATGGAAACAAACCACGTCCAATAACCCAAATATCAAGAAACTAAAATTTTATAAGAAGACAAGGACAAGCCAATGACCAACATATTCCTGACTTGGGACAGACGCAAAAATTGTGTTGGGGTTAAACTCGTTTTCTTGGATCCAAACCCTCCCCTATGTGTGGTGAATGGCTAAAAATAAATACACAAAAAGACTCACAGTAAAAATCAAACTAGAAAAAAGTCCAACTTATCAAGACGAGTACCCTTACAATGAAGTACATAAACAGGGTTCTCCATAGGCGGTTATAGCCGGCTTCCCCGACCAGCTATATTTCAAAGCCGACCAGCTTTCAAATATGAAAGACGGTCGGCAAAATCGGATATTTTACAGATCCTTATTCATATGGCAACTATAATTTTTGTCAATGATAAAATAATTACAGGTAATTTGTCAATGATAGGATAATTATAAGATCATAGCCTCCAGGAACAATGCCTTAATTATTTCCAGTTGTCAACAGTTTGTTTACCTATGCACGTGGTCAAATTGGTATGTGACATGTGCACATCTAATTAAGGAATAGAGAACATATAATACATTTTAAGAGAGACTGTGATATTTTTACAAATATATCCCTAAAATTCACAAATTAAGATTTAAAACAAGCCTAACTAGATCAAATTTTCATATGGATCAATGACGCGAATTATAATGTTGAGTTACGTCCCTTTGTAATGTGATAAAAATATGCATTAAAAACCTTTTGAATGACATTTCTCAAGAAAAATTGTATACAAATGCTTAAGGAATAAATAGTTTCACACTTTTTAAGACTTTATATTGAATTTTACTGAAAACCCTGCAATATGTTGCAAATTCAAAATTTGTATTGTACTTATCTGACAAAAATTAGAAATACTTATTTTTGTTCACTTCTAACATGAGATCTTTAAAGTCTGCTGTCTGCAGTACACAATCAAACAATATGATTGTACTGACAATAAAGTAAAGGTTAAATCAAGCTCATTCAAAGTAACCAATAGGGTCCATGTGAAAAGTTTGTTGGGGTCATTGTACATCTACTTCATTTAAGTTGCTGTTGGGGAAAATAGGGGATATAGTATTTCTAGAGCAAACAGCAAAAGGACTAAAAAAGCTCAATTTTTGAATAAACTTATTGTTTAATCTTAGTTTTTAAGAATGGTTGCTATGGATATGAAAACAATGAAATTATCACTTAAAGAAATAAAACAAAATGAGGAAATCTCAATTTAAATAGCAAAAACATGTCAGTATTTTCTGCGCTTTGACTACGCCGCGCTTTAACTTACACTGGAAAAGTCAGCACTGTAAAACAACCGGCTATAACTGGGCATCTATGGAGAACCCTGATAAAACATGAAGACAATACACACAGGTACTGTCCGGACAAATGCTCGCAGTTACTGACAGCTAGCTAAGGACATAATGTCCGTTGACTTTGATATCAAGCCTTCTTACCTATGAAATTTCAATTGAAATACTTCTAAATAGATTTGGTATAACAACATCATCAATTATGAAAGAAGAACATGATGTTGTGCAATGCCAAATACTGCCAATATGAAAAATTGTTTAAATTTAGTTATGGTGTAAAGCATTTAGGAGATGATCAATATTTTTGCCAACAAAAACCAGAAGTAAAGATTTAACAACAATGCTGTATTTATATCCTTTATGAATAAGTTTGTTCAACGGATAAGTTTGGAAGGACAATTTTTGAATTTATGCGCTTTGTAAATGATATTGCCATAGAAGTTTGGATGTGAAATGCCCTTATGTATAAGAGCCCTGCATGTAGAACCAAATTTTCTTAATAAGTCAATGTATCTATAATAAAATTTAGAGGATGTTTTTATTAATTTGTGATATCTAAACCCTTGATGCAGAAGTTTTTCAATGAGACAAAGATTTTGGTCGTTGAAGTCAGAAACATTACTACATACGCGTGCATATCGAACAAGTTGTGAAATGTAGACCCCGTAAGAAGAGGCTAACGGAAGATCGCTGTCGAGATGGGGGAAATTGACTATAGGGAATGAGAAATCATCCCTTTTATCATAAACCTTTGTGTTTAACTTTCCTTGATTTATTGATATATCAAGATCAAGAAAAGGAGTATAATCACTGCTGCTATTGGATTTATTTAATTTAAGTTCTGCAGGATAAATTTCATCTGTAAATTTAGAAAATTCAGGATTATTTAAAGCCAAAATATCGTCCAAATATCTATATGTATTGTTAAATTTATCCACTAAATGCTGTTTAGAAGGGTCTTTTTGAATTTTTGCCATGAATTGTGACTCGTAGCAATAAAGAAATAAAGTTTTTTTTTCTGTGAAGGATGTATGCTATTATCATGAAACTCTGTATAGATATACATTGGGGTATAATTAAACAAAAGTCATAATAAAAATTTATCCATGCTACCCTTTTCATGCTTCACTGATTATAGAAAAAAAGGGGGGGTAGTATGAGGTTTACCCTTAGGTTGAAGTTTTTTTGTGAAGGATGTATGCTATTATCATGAAACTTTATATAACTAAACATTCATGACATTAGGGTATAATTAAACAAAAATCATAATAGAACTTTATCCATGCTACTAACTTTATGCTTCACAAATCATGGAAAAAGGGGGAAAGTATGAGATTTATTTCTTTCTGTGACGGATGTGTGCTATTATCATGAAACTTAATATAAATGCATTATATCTCCATGATATAAATAAACAAAAAAAGATAAATATTTACCTTTGCCACCAACTTCATGGTTTACTGATCACAGGAAAAAAGGTGGTAGTTTGAGGTTTATCCACTGATTTAAGTTTCTTTTCAGTGAAGGACATATGCTATTATCATTAAACACCCATTAAATTAAATATCCATTAGGGTACAATTAAACAAACATCATAATAAAAATATATCCATACAACCAACCTTATGCTTTACTGATCTAGAAATATAGCATTGTTCTAAATAGTTGTGAGGTGGGGCATTGTGTCCGTTAGACACATATTGTTGTTCCATATTGGCCTAGTCCAATACGGGGGTTTTCATAAGGGCTTTTCCATTAAAATGCATGTATCAGGGTCGGAAGGCAATTTTCTACTACCCCACAACCAAGGGTAATGGACAAATATGAGTATAGCAATAAGATACAAAATTGACAAGAACCAACAAAAATTTTCATTTTCTGCCTTCCGACCCTGGCACATCCCTTTTAATGGAATAGCTTTAACTCCAATTGATTTATCGTCTCTCAGTATGACAACATTAACATAACTCAGTAATGTGTAAATTGCGTCTGCTGTCGTGCTTTAACAGGATGCAAGGTCTTTCAAAATATAAAGTAAATAAATACTGGAAATGAAGTTAATTAATAAGGGTATCATTGTGTAATGTTTTTCATAATGGCATAGTTATAGATCCTCTGTAAGTCACATTGGCCTTTGGTTTGCACCTCAGGCCAATATGCTTACCTAGGATTAATAACAATGCCAATATGAAAAACATTATGCTATAATACTATATTATATCAATTTGAAATACAATGTGTCTGAAAATTTGCTTTGTATTGTCAACACAGAAATTAGAATTTAAGGATGGTTACTCCTCAAGTTTATCATATCAAGGATTTAAAATAAATATTTTTATTTATTAGAATAGTTATCAAACATCATTTTAAGCAAAAATATATTGATAGGCCATGGTCAGTGTGCAAAATTTTCTAATGCATCATAATAGATAAAATAAGAGAATTCCAAAAGTCAGAGACAGTTGCAAAACCTGTGGGGTGACCATTAGATATGTTTGTTCTCCTTTGACTCAAAATGTGGCAGAATCATCATTTCTAGAAACTTTAGATATCTCCATGAAATAATTTCCATGTGATCAGTTTAATGCATTCATGGGGATGGGATTAATTTTCAGACCTGTCCAGATAATAGTCCTTGTTTTTATACCAACTTCATCAATATTGACACTTTTAGCAGTGCTGCAAAATCATGTAGAGTAATTTTTTCTCATTTCAGCTATCCCTACATTTATTAACATCTATATCAAAGATACACAAGTCTTGTATGGCGACAATACCAAATGAGATTTTACCACAGATACTAGTACTTATACAATCACCGTTGTTACAAGGAGGAGCTCTGAATGCCTTACTGGAATTTTTCCAGGCTTTAGTTGCTACAGGTCTACCTAAACTGGGATTTAAAGATTTACTTCAGGTAGGAAACTTAGGTACAGTTCTGAACTGAATCTTATGAAACAGAGGTGTTGACCAACTTCTTGTGTCGCCTGCGTTCACGCAGTGGCAACATATAGGGATCACTATCCGTCGTCTTGCGTTGTCGTCCGCGTCGGCATCACAAAAATTTCTGTCACAGATTTCTCAGAAACTATGTATCTGAGCTTTCTGCAATTTGGCATGGAGTATCAGTATGGGGACCCATACCGTGGAACAGAGTTTGGGATCCCTCGCGTGCCCATTTCCTGTTTGTCAGAACTTAGAATATTTTTTGCGTCTTGAACATTTCTGTCACATTTTTCTCAGGAACAACAGATCCCAGCCTTCTACAATTCAGTATGGAGTATCAGTATGGGGACCTATACCGTGAAATAAATCTTGGGATCTCTTGCATGGCCACTTCCTGTTTGACGGAACTTAGAATATTTTTGCCGATTGGTGTCACAAAAAATTGCTGTCACATTTTACTCAGGAACCACACTTCCCAGCCTTCTGTAATTTAGCATGCAGTATCAGTATGGAGCAGGGAAATGCCACTTTTTTGTCGGTCATGACAGAAATTTTCAATTTTTGACTGAAATGAATTTCAACTTTTGGGACATTCAAAAAATTTGTATGTAAAAAAATCGGACATTTTACAAGACAATGCATAAGAATTTGACTTTAATCACCAAACTGCTAATTAAATTTGATGTAACATGTCTCCTGGTAATTATTAAATAAACATGTCATCACCTTTAATCGAATTAACAGCCCTTGATTAGGACAGTGTAACCTGTCCTAATCACGTGCTGTTATTTCGATTAAAAATTGTTGATTGCCAATTACAAATTAATTACCCTTGTGATGATGATGATAACAAGGGGTGGTAAATACCCAGGAGGTACATATTGGCAAAGGAAGCGCTTGAAGTAGAGAATTTTACTTGAAACATGACATTTTAATTTCAACTTAATAACGAAGGGTACTTTCGTTTCTACTTACTTTCTGATCGCGCATGCATGTTCATAAGACTTATGTGAAGATCAACAAAACCCTAACATTGCAGTAAATAAAAATTTATTTAAATCCCACTGAATTACGTAGTGCCTCGAATAGCCTTTCCAATTTTAATGCATTATCATTTCCAGTTTACTTTCGTTTTGTCATCGAAGGGAATATCAACTGCAATTTTGACATTTGGACATCACTGCTGATAATAAACATGAATTATTAACCCAATGCAGTGATAGTTTAACCTCGGGCATCAGAATATGTGACAAGAATCACACGTTGCCTTGAAAACATAGCTTAAAATAAGCATTATTGAAAAAAGGGGGGGGGGGGGTAAAGACGATGTCACCTACCAAAAATGACCGAAATCAGTTCCAAAAATTTCCAGATCCCTGGTATGGAGACCTATACTGTCTAATAGAGTTTTGAATCTCTGGCATGCTCACTTCCTGTTGACTGAACTTAGAATATTTTCCGAGTCTTGAAAATTTCTGTCACATTTTTCTCAGACATGACATATCCCTGCTTTTTGCAATTTGGCATGGAGTATCAGTATGGGGACCTATAATGCGTAAGAGGGTCTAGGATCTTTTGCATGCCCACTTCCTGTTTGACGTAACTTACTTTTAGTGTCATTACGCAGGCGACACATGTCTTCCGTGGAAGGCTTAATACTTAGTATATATTTTGATTTTGGCAGTTTCATCACCTTGTTATCTGGATTCAAATTAAGCTTTTTGGGAGAGCTGATGTATATATTATGTGTGCTTTCATGCTTTATACATGTATCATTAATAAAAGTTTTGATGGATAATTGTTCATGCAGTATAATTTTGACAAAGTCTGAGTTATGTAACTTTGATAAGTGTTTCAGGTTGATTTTATATTCCATTAAAACAGACCAAACTGGTTAAATAATGCTCAAGTTTTGATCCCATGCTGATAGTAGGTCTTTATCATAGAAAACTAAGATTTTCAAGCAAAAAAAATATATATATTGTTTTTCAAGAAAATAAATCTAAACACTAAAAAACTCAACTTGAATTTTTTTTTTATATTATAGATGCTGATTAACCCTGTATATAACCCTGTCAGTCAAAGTTCCAGTAATATTTTTGCTGTACATAAACAAGCCTTCCATTCCATAGCTAAATGTGTAGCAGCATTAACAGTGAAGAGTTCATCAGATTCCAGTAGTGTAGTAAACCAGTTTGTTAAAGATATCAAAGTAAGTACAGAGTATACCAAGAATAGGATGTAATGTTTAGGAAATCAGTTTGTAATAAAGGGCTACGCCGAGTGCAGCATGATACTTCCGCAGCATGTCAAACACTGAAATTTGAACAAGTGTAATTCAAAATGAATGAGGACACAGTAAAGAGCTTGATACAGTAATTAAATAGGTTCTGTCTGAAATTTTGAAGGGGAGATAATTAGTCTTTGAATATTTTCTGGAAAAAGGGGGAGGTATATCATTGTGTCCNTACTTGTATTGTGTCCACATTTGTACTGTGTCCACAACTGTAGTGTGTCCACACTTAATTAAATTTACACTTGCCATATTGATTCAGGGTACAATTAGCGGGGGGTATAACTGGCTGCCATCGGCGACAACTCAAGTTTAACATAGGACCCTATGGGAAATGCATTCAAAGATCTTCTCCTCTGAAACCACTGAGCCAATGGGGACCAAATTTTGTCACAGTAGTCTTTGGATGGTCCCCTTTAAAGTTTATTTAATGCTTGGGTAGACATGAGAGTTTGCTATATTGCCCTCAATTTCATGGTCCAGTGATCATGTTAAGTTTCCCAGTATCTATTAATGTAAGGTCAATAATATTTGGTATTTGGGTTTGTCTTAAATGGAACATGACAGCCTGCTGTTTGGCTGTTTGGTTTTTCAGTATCTATCAGTGGTCACTGATATTTTCGTTTTTGGTGATTCATGACAGTCTGCTCTATTGCTTCTGTCTCTTACCCTAATTTTTACAGTCTAGCGAATATGTTTTGTTTCTCTGATTTAGTCAGTTTGAGAATTCACATCAATTTTGCGACCATGAAGGGACGGGCGAGACATCAATTTGGGTCCACACTTGTTATGTTCATACCTCATTCGAGATGGCCTCCAGCAGGGAACATAGTTTAATATAGGGACTCTATGGGAAATGCATTCAAATGTCTTCTCCTCTGAACCTACAGAGCCAATTGGAACCAAACTTGGTTACAATTGTCTTTGGGTGATCCCTTCCAAAGTTTGTGAATTTTAGTTTGTACCTCATCCAAGAATAAAAATGTAACATCTGGTGAACTGATTTATAGTATGAATGGGTGGTTTATTGCCCAAATTATTGGTGACAATGAATAAAACCAGTTGCCAGGTGAGCGATACAGGCTCATGTGAGCCTCTAGTTCATAGTAGTTGACAGTTGTCAGTTTTATGTTTTATTCATAATTTATTTGTTTATTTATCCATTCAAAGATGATTTCTTAATAATAGAAAGTTATGTGGAAAAAATTTGATCCTATCAAAAATGGTTTTATCTTTAATTTCATGAAGCCCATACATATTGGATTAGCATTGTTATAAACTATCTGTTGTTTTTCTTGTTTTGTTAGGCCAGACTTTTTTTATTTTCTGTTTAACGGGACCGCCCGACCCTATTTTAGCCAAAATGGAAATAAAAATAAAAGTGGTTCTTTAGGATTTTTTTTTTTTTCGCCGACTGCATTATTTCGCCATTCTAAAAAATAAAAATATAGGGTTAGATAATTGCGCTCAGTATATTTTTAGCCTTTTAATCCTTTCACAGTAGACCACTTTAACAGTCCTTCCATGTTTTGGGTATGTTTACAAATTGTCAATGACTCAGGAAGTGTTGTTTGCACATATGTCTGCGCATTGAATCTTGGGAAGGTTCTAAATATATGTACTTTCACTTTGCAATCTCTGGACCAAAACAATCTAATTACCATCAGACAATGAAAATTTTGTTATGAAAATGGTTAATTTTTAAAAGAAATCAGAGCCATTTGAGGATATTTCGATGATTTTGGTATATAATATAACATTGCTTACTCAAGAAATGAACAAATAGACTAGGACTTTGGGTGATTTTGTATGCTTAAATGTACGATGGGACTGAATACTGACCCACTGAAACGATGGAAAATAAACATGTATTATGGGACAGATGACTGACCCGCATGAAATAATTGAAAATGAGCAAAATATTGTAGATTCTAATGACAGAACGGTTCTGATGAGGGTACAAGGCTTCTGACTACTTCCAATTATTTTATACCAGCAAATGTCAAACCTGAATGTCAATGCTTTCAAAAGCCAGTTAAACAGCCACTGGAAAGACCTGGTCATAAAGTTCAACCCAGATATTTACCATG
The DNA here is from genome assembly GCA_002080025.1 of Modiolus philippinarum. Classification (NCBI taxonomy): domain Eukaryota; kingdom Metazoa; phylum Mollusca; class Bivalvia; order Mytilida; family Modiolidae; genus Modiolus; species Modiolus philippinarum. The sequence continues at coordinate 21,974 of MJUU01047900.1, read as the reverse complement.
TTTATACACCGGAAGTGACACAAAAAAATTTATCAAGAAGGGTCAGAGGGGCTACCTATCCCATATGTTTAGACCTCTACTCCAGGTAAACCAGGTAAAAAGGGGGATGTTGCAAGCATCCAACAAAGTGTATGGCCAAGACGTCTGTGGCATCTACATGGTATTGTTTGGAATCAATAAATATGTCTTAGGGGTCCCTGTTGTTAATGTTTATCCTACCCCAAACCTAACTAACCAAAAGTACACTACCCATTGCAACTCCAACCCGAACACTGTTTTCCCAACTCTAACCCTAACCTACAGCCCTATCATTAACCAAAGCCTACTGTGGTAAAGAGGAAAAAATCTCCATCCAAATATAGTGGACCCTAAAGTAAACTAAGGCCAATAAATAATTCATTCGATGGTGAGATTTCTTTTTTTTTTTTAAATATTTCTGAATAATTTTTTTATCAAAAAACTCACTAACCTCGATTTTTATTATAATTTTATCTTTATTCTATGATATCAGAGATACATGTCTCTGATTATATCTTCTTAAATTTTTTCTTATGTTTTTAAATCATCGTATAGCTCATTTGATACCCTTTAATTTGATATAATTCATAGTGATAAATACCATGAATACTGTATTTAGTAATTTTCTTAATGAGATAGAATTTGCTGCTCTTGGTGAAAGTTCATTGGTGTATTGGGGATATCTTGAGAAATTTTCAGCTTACTCTTGCCCTAGCCCTTACCAAAGCCTGTAGTCTCTATTTGTTCAGTTTGAGGAGAACTTTGACACAAAACCCCCACAAATGATCTGTCCATTTTGTCTGTAATCAGCATCTTGTGAGAAGTTCTTTGGAATATATGACAAACTACCGTATATTTTCGATTATAAGTCGGTTCGATTATAAGTCGGAAGGTCTTTTCGTGAAGAAAAACTTTGTATTTAGCGTTGATCATGATTATAAGTCGGTCAGAGATCGTAGTCAAGTTGTGTACCAAAACTTCAACATGAAATCGCTATAATTTATTAAATGGCGTACATTGGAATAAAAGAATGTCTTCTACATGAGATAAATGCTGCGTGTGAAGCATTTTACATGTGCTAAAAGCAGCTTATTCACGTTTCTAGCCAAGACATCGTATTAAGGGGGAATAACTGAAGTTTGTTTACTTATATCGTACGACCAAATACCCAAAGATATGATGAACGAAATGAGATCAAAAGTACGTGTTTCCAATGTTAAAAATTTTTACAGCCGGTCTAATATTAGTATTAAGATATAAATTATTTCTTTTATATGGAATTAAAGTTAAAAAAATAATAAACAGTATTGGAAATGTCACATAAGATACGATATGACATTCCTAGGAGAAAGGTGTTAGTTATTGTCGGTTTTCGGTAATTAGTGAAATCAACTTAGTACACAAATAGTGAAACGTAAATACACATAAAGTACCTCCATGATGCTGAAATGAAAACATCGTGAATTTAGTAAGAAAACAACTAAAAAATGCTTATTTCTTTTATTAAAAGTAATAAATAATGTATCAATAGAACCAGATGATTGTTGAATACCGGCAAACTGTATTTGGTCATCATTGAATGTGTCTACCGGACATTTTACGTTCTCGACTTTCCTCCTTGGTTCTTGGTTACTCTTATAAGTTGGATCCCTTCTCTGGTAATGAATTTTAGCTCCCAAATTTCCGACTTATAATCGAGTATATACGGTAGTTTTATTAAGATATTAGGATAATTTCTGTCATTACATGTAGGTTTGCATACTTTATTGCCTTGTTGATTATACAGTCTGCTGAAGCCAATGGTTTGGAACAATTTTTTTTATCAAATACATGTACTTCCGAAATCTAAATAAATACTATTCACCATTCATCAGCAACACCATAGTTTCAGATACAAAGGTACATGTTTTGTTACTAATACAATTATATAAATTTAACTTTCCAAAAAAAAAATAAAAATGAGGTTCCGATCACTTTTATTTTTATTTTTTGTATCGACTCGACTGATTTTCAACTTTTATTTTTATTTTTATTTTGCCCTCTCGACCCTATTTTTTTCCAAAATTTCCCGTTAAACAGAAAATAAAAAAAGTCTGGCCTTAGGGATCATGATAAATATAATCTTAGTAGAACCTTTTGACTTCTCATCTTTAAGTTTCCAGTATTAATCTAGGTAAATTTGTTGATTTCTCATCTTCAAGTATTATGTAATACAGTATTTTATGTTGTTCCAGAATGCGAAGTCATCAGATTCAGTGAAGTTGTTTTCTCTGCTTGCTTTAGGTGAAATAGGAAGACATATGTAAGTACTGGTAAACCATCATTAAATTAGTATGAGAAATAAAAAAGGAGGAGGTAGATAAGGGCTATTTGTACATAACAATTGTGGATTATCACAGAAGTATTTTGAAAGTTTTCAAATATGATATATAACAAAATACTGAAGTTACTGCTAATTTAGTAAAGCACATGGCCATTTAGACAACCTATGTCTCTACAGTGTAGATCCAATCAAAACACTTGAAAACCCATAAACCAAAACATTTGTACAATCTGATACAGAACAAATTACCAATAGGATCTAAACAGAAAATCCAACATCAGCTCAGGACAGAGCTAAGTTGTAACGTATCAGTTTTTCGGAGGTTTTAGGTACAAATAAAAAATATTGTTATCTGCTGATTGTTTCTGACATATTCTTCAGCACTAATTTTCACAGTCTTTTGTCAACCTTGGAAAATATACAACATTTACAGAGGGAGATACTCCTATGTTACAAATGTTTTTTAAAATTTAGATAATGCAAGTTTCCTAATAAAATAGGTTTTCATGACCAGCTGTGATGTACTGGCTACTGGGTTAGTGAAAAAGGGTGAAAATTAATCATTTGTACGAGACTTGGAGTAATATGATGTCATGATCATATCAATGATAACCATAAAATACTTGAAATTGATTAAAATTTACAAGGTGTACATATTCCATTTGAGAAAATTGAGAGCATTTTAGAAACAATTTATTTTTAAGACAAGTAGTGTCAAGGTAAATTTAATAATTTTTTGCAAATATAGATTTTTTTATTTGTGTACATACATGTACATACTTTCTTTTTTGATTCAACAAATGGTTTAATTAAATAAAAAAATATAAAAAAATCTTAAAAATCCCGAAATACTTAATTACATGTAAGTCTTTATTAGTAATGAAAGGATATGGAGTAAATGCACATGAGGCAAAGTTGTCACAAATTCATGGTAGAATTAAGCAATGAAAGTTTTGATCAATTGTTAAAATCTTTTTGTGCAGTATTCATCTAAATGTTCAGAAAAAAATGAAGCTAGCCACCACTGATAAAAGGTAGCAATATATAACATAATGGGGGGGGGGGGGGGGGGTGTTAAAAAAAAAGCATTTATGCAAAATACTTAGGTTTTATCATAAGAATGGCACTTAGCTCACTGTACCAAGTTCGTATGTCAAAGTGGAGATAATTTTAATTTTAATCAAAAGACTTTTGATTATTGACCATATATTACTAACTTGGTACAGGGAGAAAACCGACTGCATCTCATTATAATTTTTACTTCGCCTCATCAAAGTTGAGGGGGACTATTAGAGTACCCCCGGCGTCCGCGTCAGTGTCCGCGTCCGCATTTGGGTATATATCATAGTAACTATGCACTG
>MJUU01047899.1:301026-313657 GCA_002080025.1 Modiolus philippinarum | reverse complement strand
AAGTGGGCACCCGACAAACTTGAAAATTGCTTACACGATACAACTCATATTTCCAAGCTTCAGACCAAATTTCAAATCATTCCCACATATAGAAGCCAAGAAATCTGTGACGGAAAAAATTGTTGACGGACAGACGGACAGACAGACGGACAAAGTGAAAACTATAGGGCACCCGCATCTTGATGCGGGGCCCTAACTAGTGCTGTCGGCAAAGCCAGACTAAAAGGCATGTCATTTTGAAGTTTCACCTTCAGCCACATGGTAATTGGAAAGTAAATCCAAGAAATAAAGCCTATCAGGACTGAAGTTACAGTTTTTTTTATTCCAATCAGTTCATATCTGGTACTTCATTTTAAGGGTAATACATTAAATGATATATTATTCGGTGGATACAAAGATGATTTAACCAAGCTCTTGACACAAAATGAACAAGGATTTACTATCATTAAGGTCAAAGGTCAAAGTCAAGGTCACAGTGACCTAAATTTAGTACATGACACATCACCTTCCCATGATGCATTCACACACCTAGGTGCTATGGTACGAAAGTTCTGCTCCAGACACGAAATGCACATGGTTTTACTATCATTAAGGTCAAAGGTCAAAGTCAAGGTCACAGTGACCTAAATTTGGTATGTGACACATCGTCTTCCCATGATGCATCCACACACCAAGTTTGATAATCCTAGGTGCTACGGTACAAAAGTTCTGCTCCGGACACGAAATGCACATGGTTTTACTATCATAAAGGTCAAAGTCAAGGTCACAGTGACCTAAATTTGGTACGGACACATCGTCTTCCCATGATGCATCCACACAGCAAGTTTGATAATCCTAGGTGCTACAGTACAAAAGTTCTGCTCTGGACACGAAAGAAAGGGGACAGACAGACAGACATGGTGATTCCTATATACCCCCCCCTGTGCTTGTGTCCAATAGTAAAAGAGACACATATTGTTCAAAATTTCAGGCAACATTTAGCCTTTTCAGGCTCGTACAGGTAATGAAAAAAGATCAAAACAAAATAACATAAAATAAAATTACCTTTAATTCTTTTTTTACAAAATTACTTTTAAGTAAAACAAGCTCTTTTAAGGCGATTAACAAATACAACATAGTGTTATCATTTACTGATCAACTTGACAACTCTGCACAACTGATTTTACAATTATAGGCAAAATTAGCAGCTTGAATGGGAGTCCTTTAAGCAATAGTCTTTATCACATGATTATATGGTCAAGATTCTCAAAATAGACATATCTTATAATAAACAAAATACTTCAATTATATGGTAGCAAGTATCCATCCATATAACTAATTAATAATAGCTGATTCTTTTGAATCTATATAATCTTAGAGAAATTTGAATGAGAAACCTTGGTCGGTTATCTCCCTGTAACAAGTTAGTTATATATAGTTATGGGGAGGTAATTTTAATTTAAATATCAAAAGAAGGTATTGATATGCTAATTAGAATTATCTCCACTTTGAACCATACAAAACTAACTTGGTACAGGGAGATAACCAACTGAGGTTCCTCATTTCATGAAGATTTGGTCCGTCATGGTTCAGTTAATGTTTTAATAATCATTTAACCACACAATTAATACAATGTATAAAATTTTTGGTAAAATAATTGGAATAGAATTGTCAAGGTGTTCAGAATGGATCTTATGATATAATTCAAAATGTACAAATAAATAAGTATGGTTTAAATTTAATATACATGCACCAATAGGCCTCCAATTCCACTACATATGGTATTGAAGTATTGTAAAATACTGTGTAAGCAACACAAAACAATTCTCCAAGAAAAATGATTTTTTTTTCCTTCTTACCTTCTTCATTACTAATGTATCCTTAATTTTAAACATGATTAGAAATATTTGAGTATAAACCTATTAAGAATTGATGTCAACTCTTTTTTGAAAACAAAAATGCCCTTTCTTTATCATTAGACATAAAATCTGTAAACATTATAAAATTTTTTATAACAAAATCATTTCAGATAATGAAACAAGATTAATTATACCAGTAAGTGAAATATTTTTATAGACTTTCAATTCAATATCTCTTTATAAAAGCTAGAAACAATTTAATAACTCAACAAAATTAAATTATGCATATTTATAATATAACACTGTGGTTAATACAATATAGAGAAATGACCTAGTACTAACAAACAACCTTTTACAATATTTGATGTTTTAACCTCCTACATGTTTATAATTCAAATATTGTTTGGCATATCCTCACTAACCAAATCAAACCTAAACAAATATATCGTTTAACAATAAATTTCAAAGTTGCAAATCACTTTTCTATTTTCAAATTTCTGAAAATCAAATAAAAATAAATGTACTTGAGTTCACTTGCATGTATATAGAATTTACTTGTATTTTAACTTTAAACAACTGATGAGCTATAAATATATATACTGACCCTCAGCAGAAGTGCAACATTATTTTACATTAGCATTTATCAAAGGAAAAAAAATATAAGCATTCATAACATTTTAATTGTTAGTATCTAATTTGGGGGGGGGGGAGAAAATCAAAAGTAACTACTATATCAAGTCATATAACCCTCAAAATTAGGCAAAGTAAATTCATAAAATCAATTTTAGTTTTATATAAGTTTGTTGCAATTCTTTTAAGAATGAGTATACATATATGATTTATAATCAACAGTAATTGTAAAATAGTGTATTAAAAAGGACTGGCAAAAACAATAGAGAATATTTAAAACAGCTGGATGGATCACAATTAAAAGGCACACTTCATAAAATATACATCTCATAAAATATATAACATGCAAAAAATATTTCTTATTGCATTTGATTAAAAAACATCTTATTGGACTGTCTTGTTAACGCATATCGAGATGAAAATATATGATTTACAAAACAAAGATATTTTGTTGTAATTTAAATGACTGCATTTCTTAATTTCATGTTTTTGACATAACATTTAAAATGTTTATCATGGCAATGCTTAAAAGCACAGGACAAAAGACATACATTAGTCTAAGCTCATCTCTTTGCTGACAATTATGGATACAAAACATTAAAATTCTGCTGTATAAAGAGAAAAATATTTTTCCATTTCCTTTACGTAAAAATTTCATTACTTTGTTAGCCATAACAGATCCTTTCCATTCCGGTGAATGAAAACCTGAATTTTGTCAATTCTGGTGGATGAAGTCCTGAATTTCGTGAGTAATAAAATTCATAATTCTAATAACACAGTTTTTTAGTAAAATTTTGCATCTGGTTATGTCAACAATGTACTAGTGTTAAAAAAGACAAGGCAACAAGTGGATATGATATGTACCTGTAAGTCAACTGAAATACTTTGACAAAGCATTAACCTAGACAAAAGTAACGAAACCGAAAGTTGCTAGGTTTTGCTAGTAGGCAAATTGCAAGTTTCAAATCAAAATACTCATAAAAACCTTATAAAAACATGTAAAACATTTGCAAATAATACAAACATTACCTTTCATTTTGTATTGAAAACAGTGTCCACAAATATATTTATTTGCAACTTTTTTAAGGAAGCAAGATATTTATATTAATTTAAATTTGCATTTACTGTAATAAAGCCAATGGTGATTAACAGCATGTCAAACATTGTAGCAAAGCAATAAAAATTCATTTAAATTTTTGCCCAGTGTTCTCTGAATTTATTTCCTAGATCATCTAGACTGCAAATGTTCATTAATGATAAAATATCCCATAGAAATCAAGTTATAGTTCTTTCATATCAAACTATTCAAAGAGGTTATTAAGTTTAAGCTTACATGTATCTGAACATTTCCTGGTACCAATTTTTTTGGCAGATTAAGCAGCGCTGTCCTGGATTTTCAAGCAATTTTAGTTTTATTCAATACAAAATGATATGCCTGACTACCAAAATTACACTACAGACAGCCTAGCTGACCTAAACAAACACTACTTCAAATGTCTTAAAAAAGTCCTTCTATAAAACAGAAATCCAGGAAGACAAATTTATATATGTGCAAGAAAATGTCAAATGTAAAAATTCTTAACCATGTTTTGAAAGTTATAAACCTAGGTTTACAAATGGTTCAATTTTAAGATTAAATAATATTAATTTGTGTTAATTCAAATAAACTACTATTGATCTTTTAGGCATGGTAAGGTAGTTCTATAAATGCATAGATAAAAATAAGTACAATTATTTTATATGTTGACATTTGAACAGATGGATATTGATATCATCCAAAATTTAAACATCCTGCATTTTTTGTTAAGAAAATAAAACAACAAACTATTTACTTTTGGCATAAAAAACATACCCATTATAATAATAAAAAATACATGCAAACATATGCATGAGAACTTTGAATATATAATATTGCACAACATCTAAAAATAGCAACTGTTTAGTTGATTTATATTTTCATTGTATACACTTTATCTGTCCTATACTACATTACAATTATTACTGAAGCATACTGTTTTAAATTAATTTCAGATAAAATCAGCCTAAAGCAGGATTTAATTTCAAAAGCAAAATTAATTCCAAGTGTACTTTAAGGAGGCTTGCTCCTCATGTTTTGGGATTTTTGTCAGATTTTCGGAATCCTTGGGTTTTATCCATTTAAAAGTATTATAATTTTTTGCCCATTGACCCCCTTATTTTTTTTCCATTATTTCATTTTATACATCTTTGTGAGCATTCTGTAAAAATTTCATTGAATTCTATTTATTCTGTCACATTCATTCATAGTCGAACCTTGTTAATGTAAATCCTATGAAAAATCAAAGGAGTTCGGTTTCCCGCCAAATTTTCAATCACTTAAATCTCAAAAACTAGATCATCAACCTATAATTTTTTTTCACTTAAATTGTTTCTTTTTTAATTTTCTAACATAAAATCATGTTTATTTGAAATCCTATTTATTTTCAAATGGAGAAGGCAAACCCCCTTAATCCAAACCACGGATAAAGCAGAAAAATTGTTCATTGTATATTTGTTAAAATGAGGTTAATTAGAAATTATGTTGGTAAGACTATGGGGTATGCACTGACCAATGTTACTAATGCTAAGTCTACTACAAAACTGAGATCATTTCAAATGCTCTAGAATGAAAATTCAAAATCATGAGGATGGGAACATTATGTAATCATTTCATGCACATTTACACAATCTCTCATTCACTTGTATTCATACAATATTTCTTTACGTTTCATTTTTATTATTTTTGTGTCTCTTACTTTTCTTGAAGAAATGACCAGAGACCATTACTTCAATGACACATAAAAACATTCAAAACAACCTTTTTTAAAAATTTATACAAAACAAAATAATTGATAAACAAAAACAACTTTTAATCATAACAAACATGCGTAACACATTCATCAACAAATGATAAGAGCATGTCCGAGACAGACTAGACCTAGAAATAGACGTAAAACACATGTCACCTAGATACAGGTGTAATACACATTTCACCTAGAAACAGGTGTAATATACATTTCACCTAGAAATACCTGTAATATACGTTTCACCTTGAAACAGCTGTTAATACTAATTTAACATAGAAACATTGATCAAAGCACATTTAAAAATACTTCTTGACAGGTTTAAACATCAAACTCTATCATGCTTTACTTTTTATCCAATAATAAGACATAACCATAAATGCTTTTCTTTCTATGATGTAGACACTTAACTAATTACAGAGAAGTTATATTTGTAAATTCTGTCCCATTTTGTAAGAGAATCCCATCTAAATATAGAACACAACAATGGTGATTTCTGTTGCATAAGTTGTATTCATGACATGAATGAGGTGAAATGATTTCATGAAAAAGTTTCATTTCAACAAGTGTCGTTGTATGACATTATTCCTGCTGTAGAATGATGGTGCCGAGATGATTCTAGGCCTGTTCTACATCCCAGTGTAAAATGACAGTGACAAGATGATTCTAGGCCTGTTCTACAGACATCAGGTGAAGAAATGATAGCTATTTACAAAGATGTGGCACTAAAATGCTGTGATAATATGCTGCATAGTCTTTTAGTCTTTCACCAAACGATATATGTGATGCTGTGCACCATGTTCGTTCGTTGACACTTCAAACACATAGGCAATGCACAATAATGTCTCTTGTGTATCTCTGTTTGACACAACCTAAAATAAAAAAGAAATGAAATGTTCAGTTTTTTTATCATTCATCATAGAAGAAAGAATATAGAAGAAAGAATATTAAACTTAATCTCATTTTAATTAATTAAATCATAATTTAAATCTTCTATTCTAGACCTACATAGGTAGTCAAGGATGTTAAACACTCCCCAGTCAGTCATCTTAAACAAAGCAATGTGGCCGATTTATTTTTATTGTCTAAAAAAACTATAACTATTGAGTTGTGTCCAATGTCCAGTTCACAGCTAAAAAAAAACTAGAGAATGTGTCTATAAGACACGGATGCCCCGCCGACAAATTTATGACAATAGATAACGTAAGTCAATCAGGCATAAAAATTAGTTCCAAGTCACTGAATCATCAGGAAGTACCATTACAGGTGATTGTTCCGTAAACTGTTGTTGAATAATGGAAAGTAACAAAAATACCATACTAAAGTCTTTTAAAAAATAAATACTGGTCAGGTTATAAAATTTAGTATTCACCAATTAAACATCTAGCTCTTTGAAATGGGTCCAATGCAAAAATTTAACAAAGTTATTCAAGCATAAAATGGAAGTCACAGTCAAAAAATTTTCCAAAAATTAGGTAGTTCTCAAAAGGATAAGTAATTTCATGAAACATCATAATATGTTGTGTAATTTTTGAGAAAAGTATGTATAACACAATTTTAACCAAAAGTCATTCAAGCGTAAAATGTAGGTCAAAGACACTTAATTGGCCTTGATTTGGATAGTCCTCATCAAGTTGATGTATTTTGATGCAACAACATTGGGATAGCATGTTAAGCTGATGACGAACAGACTTAAATGCAAAATTTAACAATAGTCACTCAAGCGTAAAATAAAGGTCAAACCATCTAATTATCAATGTTTTGGGTAGTACTCATCAAGGTAATTAATTTGATGTAACATCACTGATACAATGTGTAGTTGTTGAGAAATGGACTTAAAAGCAAAATTCAGGCTTTCTGAAATGTGCCAGTCCGTCGGTCCTGACCGGCATTTTTGAGTCTGGACCGGCAAATAATTATCCATGTCGGACCAGAGGACCGGCAAGAGATTTCATCTGTCCATTGGTTGTTGCCTCTGTTTATTTGCATGTCAATAGAAAATGTTTCAACCAGTCTTTAAACTATAACATTCCTTGCTTTCTTTATTAAATTTTTGCTTTAGAATACAACCTTAATCCAATTTTGACTACGAAATTGCAAATGGCTGACTTCTGATTTTGTACATCAGAACCGGAACGGAGAAAACACGATTTTTTTCCAGATTTTTATCATAATGGTCAGGCAATTTTTCTTGCTTGTCGGACCAAATGACCAGCAGAATTTTTCAACTTTCGGAAAGCCTGAAAATTTAACAAAAGTCACTCAAGCGTTAAATATAGGTCAAAGCTACCAAACTGTCAATGTTTTTGGTAGTACTCATCAAGGCAATTAATTTGATGAAACATCATATTGGTATAATGTGTAGTTGTTGAGAAATGGACCTCAATGCAAAATTTAACAAAAGTCACTCAAGCGTAAAATATAGGTCAAAGCCACCTAACTGTCAATGTTTTGGGTAGTACTCATCAAGGTAATTAATTTGATGTAACATCACATTGATACAATGTGTAGTTGTTGAGAAATGGACTTAAAAGCAAAATTCAGGCTTTCCGAAATGTGCCGGTCGGTCGGTCCTGACCGGCATTTTTGAGTCTGGACCGGCAAACAATTATCCATGTCGGACCAGAGGACCGGCAAGAGATTTCATCTGTCCATTGGTTGTTGCCTCTGTTTATTTGCATGTCAATAGAAAATGTTTCAACCAGTCTTTAAACTATAACATTCCTTGCTTTCTTTATTAAATTTTTGCTTTAGAATACAACCTTTATCCAATTTTGACTACGAAATCGCAAATGGCTGACTTCCAATTTAGGACATCAGAACCGGAACGGAGAAAACATGATTTTTTTTTCCAGATTTTTATCATAATGGTCAGGCAATTTTTCTTGCTTGTCGGACCAAATGACCAGCAGAATTTTTCAACTTTCGGAAAGCCTGAAAATTTAACAAAAGTCACTCAAGCGTTAAATATAGGTCAAAGCTACCTAACTGTCAATGTTTTTGGTAGTACTCATCAAGGCAATTAATTTGATTTAACATCATATTGGTATAATGTGTAGTTGTTGAGAAATGGACCTCAACGCAAAATTTAACAAAAGTCACTCAAGCGTAAAATATAGGTCAAAGCCACCTAACTGTCAATGTTTTGGGTAGTACTCATCAAGGCAATTAATTTGATGAAACATGATATTATTATAATGCGTAGTTGTTGAGAAATGGACTTTAACGCAAAATTTAACAAAAGTCACTCAAGCGTAAAATGTAGGTCAAAGCCACCTAACTGTCAATGTTTTTGGTAGTACTCATTAAGGCAATTAATTTGATGAAACATCTTATTGTTATAATGCGTAGTTGTTGAGAAATGAACTTTAACGCAAAATTAAACCAAAGTCACTCAAGCGTAAATAGTAGGTCATGGATCCCTAATTGTTAGTGAATCTGTAAGTACTAATCAAGGTGCATGTACTGATGCAATATTATCAAAATACCACAAGAGGTTGCCAATATATGGACCTAAACGCAAAACTTAACATCGGGACGTACGGACGTACGGACGTACGGACGTACGGAGAAGGGTAAATCTATATGCCCCTTCCACTTCGTGGCGGGGCATAAAAATATGGCCGAATTTGTGAAGTATGCAACACCAGGGAAGCGTTTGGTGGCTGCAAAGGAACGTATCGAGGAATTAAAATGTCTAAAGATTCGAATCATGAAGGGAAAAAGACGCGAATGGTGTTTCTCGAACGAATGACAATGTGGGATGGAAGAGTTACTCGCGGTACGTGTATGAAACACAACTGATGTTATGTTCGTATGTACGCTTTGAACTCCGGCAACGCCTGCCATTGTAAATTTGAAAAAATAAAAACTAATTTAACTGTTGACAACAAATTAAGACTAAGTTCTAATTGCCTATTTAAGTGTCAAGGATACTCACGCCACGGAACTAACCAGATCTTCCCTAGTTGACTACCAATAACGATAAACTTGTGTCAGTGATAGTGCTACCTAAATTAAGTGGAAAACAAGAACCCAAAAGTCCCCTGCCTACATATCTTAGAAATATCAAAAAGACATTTTCATGTTAACATGGTTAAATAATTCACAAAATTTTGATGATTGATTAGCTAGAGTATAGTATAACGTCCAGTGAAGCAATATTTCAGCTATATCAGGAAGTGAACAATTAAATAAATTCAAAAAAGCATATAAGTCAAAGAAGAAAGAAATAAAGGTGGAAGGGACAACCAGGGCTACTATTTCTGATTGTCACTGGAAAAAAAAGGAAAAAAGGGTAGGGGCAGGAAATTTAGGTTTCTATATGACTCCAAGTCAGTGAAAAATTATATACAAGAGGTCTTTATACTACATGGAGCTTGGTATTTCTCCACACAGTTTGTTTTGTGGTCAGCCTTTCCATATTATAACCTGACTACCCATAATAGACCGGGCATTCCCGTATCCGCCACCTGCAAGGTGACGAGCCAAATTTTGCAGTGGGACCGGCAAAACTATTGTAGGACTGACAGAAAAACTGAACTTGCCAGTCCCATGACCGGCAGACCAAAAAGACTTTTCGCGAACTCTGCAGAAAGTTGTTTTTTTTTTGGCAGAAACAAAGATCTACAGTTATGTTTATGTCATTGTTTCTGAGTCTGGTATTGATATGCAAGTCTTTAGATTTTCTCACTTGCATTTCATTTCTTTTTCTGTTATTTCATTTGGAATGAAAAACTGTTCTACCTTCTATAATAAATATCCAATGAACACAATTTACAACATGTACAATTGTTGCCTCTCTTTAGGAAACACATCTAGATTTTTTTTCTTCGATGAAAACTGAGGGCCATAGCTTCACAATGTAGCTCCGTGTGGGGTTTCAGGACATTTTATGTAACATAACCACTTTATTGATGGGATTTTAGACTCCTGTATTTATGTGTTGCGATGATGACCAGACAGTCATCAAAATTAAAAGTAAGATGATCAAACACAAGTATTTGGAACACATTTCAGAAGGCTTGACTTTACTGTATTATTTGTTTGATGCACATATAAAAATTGTCTCCTTTCATTGCATTTCATTTAAAAAAAAATGAAGCATTACAATTTAGCTCCAACAGATTCTGTAACTCGAGTGGTTTAAATTATGATCTTTTTTTGTGTAACCCCTTTCGTGAATAGCAGTACCAGCATGTTTGTTAGCCATGTTCAACCACAGGGCCTTGTTACTAATAAGAAAATTTTACTAACTATGCAGACATCGCTTCCACACCTGCTCGCTTCAACCCATGTTTATTTTGTTATTTACCTCATAAAATAAAACTTGGTCTGGTTTACTTCCAAAGATATTTATCTTTTCAAAGAATGTCATGAGCCCAATTCGATTACCTTCCGTTCAGTTGGGGGGGGGGCAATCTTTTTGTTGAGAAACGCACAAAATTGTCAACTTCATTGACAAGAAAACAAAAGTAAACTTCGGAATTCTCTGGACTTTCCATAGGCTAAGGAATATATCCCGGAATTCTTTGATTACGTCACTGGGTGGTATAGAAAACCCTCGAGAGTTCAGAGTTTATTTTTTTCCAAATATAGAAGTTTGTGGTCAAGGACTGTAATTTCAATATTCCCGACCGATGGACTAGTTAATCGTGATACATAACGATATGGATTGCTGGATATAACTCTAATAACGTCTCTCAAGTCTTAAAAGTTAAATATCCACCGGTATTGATTATCACAGGCTCAGCTGTGTAACCACGTGGATACTGCATGATAGATGTAATCCCGATTTTGATTGGCTATTGATCGACATATGATTTTCATCCGTTACATAAACGCAAAAATGAAAACGAAACATTTTTTCAGCGTAGAATTTCTTGCAAAACTTGTTTTTCCTTTAATTTCGTTTCACGACCCTAAAATCGCTTAAAAGCACACATGATTTGACAAGGTTGACAGGTATTTTTTGCAATATATTGCCTTTTTTGTGATCAGTAAACATTAGGTATCTTTCTTTCCTTGTAGTGATATCGGGCGCTAAACTCTGAGTTTATACGAGCGTATATTTTGTAGTTCCCGGAAGTCATGTAAACAAAACAATATGGCTTCAAGCCGATCGCAAATTACTGTTTTCGAAAACAGTAAAACAAAAGTCAATCAGCATAAAATGTAGGTCATGGATCCCTAATTGTTGGTGAATCTGGAAGTACTAATCAAGGTGCATGTACTGATGCAATATTATCAAAATACTACAAGAGGTTGCCAATATATGGACCTAAACGCAAAACTTAACATCGGGACGGAAGTACGTATGGACGAAGGGTAAATCTATATGCCCCTTCCACTTCGCGGCGGGGCATAAAAAAAGATTTGCACTTTTCTGACTGTTTGGTTTGATTTATTGTTTAACATCAACTTGGCAATATTTCTGCTATATATATATACTTATGTGAAGATAAATACTAGAAAGTTTTTGTGTCTATAATTCCTTTGCAAACTGTTTGATATTTCATAGAATTAAAGGGAAAATTCACTAAATTTTGAATAAGACCTTAATTTACACTAAATAACATTGTGAACAAGTTGACCAAGTTTTAAGTAAAAATTCCCACTGGTATAGGAGAAAATTGATATTTATTATTCATTTCTACTAGAAATTCTAGCTGGGTGACGTCACTTGGCTAGATCTCGGTTATTTTAAAAATCAATCATACCAATGTTTTTATCGTTATTTAAAGCGTTCGAATGAGATCATGAAATAACTAATCACTGCAGAAAAACAAGGACAAGCGTGTTACCCTTTTGTCTAAATCTTATTGTTTCTTTCAGCATATCTTCTTCGTAGGATAACTAAATTCCAAATTTACTGTGAAATGAAATTGGCTGTTGATGTTTGAAATCAATGCAAAAAGATTCCAGAAAAGTAGTTCAAAATAACAAAAAACATTAATTTTCTGGTATTATCCTCAAAACAATGTAGGAAGTAATAAATATGTGCACAAACACACGCGCGTGCTCATGTGTTCTAGTGTTGAAAAATTAATACCTTTGTATCGATGTAATGATCAGAGGTTAATTAACAACCAAATATACAGAATCATGTCGCATGTCAAATTTTACCTGTGTCATGTCCTAAAGGTAAACGTGGCGGTGTGCTGCACTAATTACAGGTAGAAAAGGCACACGCTTATTTAAAAAAAAATCGTTTATGACAAGATACAAAAATCTAATTGATATCAAATAAAACACGGATACTGGATAAAATTTAAAAGACAGATGCAGTTCATTCAGGATTATACGTTTCTGCAAGAGACACACTATAAAAAGTGTCATTCA
>MJUU01047899.1:267843-296179 GCA_002080025.1 Modiolus philippinarum | reverse complement strand
GCTTTCCGCGACTTTCGTCGCGGGCGAGACAAAAATGAATCTTTATCAATAATTCTGACTGAAACATCAAATTTTTCCATAAGGGACTCATATTTATTAAAGAACTTTTTTATATGGTACGACACAGAATTTGTTGAAGCATTGATTGATATGCATTCACAGAGATAACTATGCCTAATTGAGAAAGTCTGCATAATTGGTGCTAACTCTTTAATGAATCACTTTGGAATATTACTGTCCATGTTAGGGAAATTTAGATTTTGAAATGAACGTCATCCCTTTGTCATAAATTTAGTACTAGTATAACAATTTTCAACGAATTCTAGATGCAAGTCCAAAAATGATGTATATCTAGTGGTTTCTGTTGTTTCTTTGTCTCTTCTTTTGGACCATATAGTGATGGATCCATTTAGCAAAAGATTCATTATAAATGGAAATAACATCAATGTATCTTTAACTGAGATTGTCAGATTGAATCATCTTTAATTTTATTATGTTTTATGAGTCCCTAGAGAAATTCAGTCTAGTATAAGAACAAGTCTGCAAGTAGAGCAGCACAATTTGTGTCCATTGGAATACCAACTTGCTGTTGATAAATAACATCTATTATTTATGATTTATAATATTATCCTTTTTATTGATATTTTGAATAACATTATAATTCACTTACCTCAACTTTTTCTACAACCTGTTTTCCAAAGGAACACACTTTGGTGGAACAATTTATTGGCACATTTTCATTCCCTTCGTATTGACTGGTTACTCCGTAAAATGCACCATTTTCATCAGCTTCATTGGTATTTATATCAGCCTGTGGGTAAAAAATTATTTACAAAGTGTAAATGAATTGATGCCTAAACATTCTAAACTTACTACCACTAAGGAGAATTTTTCTTCATCCAGGGGTATAATATTGCAAATAATGAAATTCTTTGAAAAAAGTTTTACTTTAGTTTAAATTCTTAAGTTGATCAAGATATTTATTCTATGCATTCAAAAATTAAATACTGGTACTAAAAACATAATTTCAATTTCAACATAAATTATATAATTCACCAATATTCTCCAACAGAAATAAAGTTCTTTTTGCCGTGATGCAACAATTGTATTTAAAATAAATCCAATGTCAAATAAAAATGATCTACAGAAAAAAAGAATGTAATAAGTCTTTTCAGACATTAACATCTAAAGGCTAATAAAGTTAATATTAACCTCAACTATTATATTTAATATGCATATGCTAGATAGCAATTTTGTTTTATCAAATACCAACTCCAGTATATATATTATCCTCAATGGCAATACTTTGGGATCTTATATAGAAACATATATGGCACCCAGAAAAAGCACTTTAAAAATAATGTAGCCATACTTTAGAGATATTGAAGAAAAATTAAGTCAGAGATATTCTTGAACAGAGTTTTGGCCAGCTATCCACAGAAATGATTTTATAGTCCATTCCTTTGGTACCATGTATATTTTAACAGAACAGCTCTGGGTAAATACAAAATGCTAATTGGTATTTTAACCTTATATTAAGTTATTTAAAGGCTGTAAATATGATATTCAGCAAGATAACAGCAGTATGTAAATAAACATGTTTGGTGTGATTCAAGACAAGTTTTGGCATATATTGGTCCATAGATACAAGATCAATTGACCTCATGTAAGGGCATCAATATAAAATGAATTTTTCAACACATACCCAAAATTTGACCAGGAAGAAACTTGATTGAGGACCTTTATCATATAATTCTTTTAAGCCTCCCTTCTTTTCAGGAAATTTGTCATAAATCTGTCTAATATCAACAGCCTAAAATAAAAAGCAAGTATATAAATTAGTTATGACATTTCATCATTAATACATCAACTTCTAGTCCTTTTTATAAAACAATGACAATGTTTATGTCACTAACAGCTATTATCCGTACCAGTCATTCATTCTTGTATCAATCAGAAAGCAAACACAATATATTGCTTTTATTGACACCAAAATAATATTTAAAAGTTATATGAAGAGTAATCTTTAAAAGTTATATGAAGAGTAAGCTTCCTGTGATTTCTGGGCGTACAAAAAATGTCCTTACAATGTTAGTTTTTATCCTAGATATTTTCCTGTACTTATACTTCAAACCCTTTAAGGAAATTATATTGCCTTTACTTGGAATCCATGGCTACTTGCCATACATGATAATCTTGTTATACAGAAAAGTTGTTCAATACTTTTAACATATTTTGTTTCATGTTTCATGAAATTCTGAAGTGCCTTTCCAAACAAAGTGGTCTGAGACTCTATGAAGGCATTTTGTATAAATCTATGTTGATGTTTTTATATTTACCAAACCCTCAATTTCTTCACATGACAAAAATTTATAGGATGGTGTTGGTTGAAGAAAACCGCTTTTCAAATGTACTGTCAATTGTTCAAGATCAATTTGTTTCCAGTTTTTTTGTTGGTTTACTGGTATTTAAATCCATGGGTTGTTGATTTTCTTGACGTTTGTCCCATGTATATATCTACTATTATTCTTGGCAGAGCCAAATGAAAATGCTTTGAAGAAAACAATTGATGGTTATCTCCTTGTACCAAGTTACTTATATATGGTCAAAGTGGAGATAACTGCTATTGAAATTAAATTATCTCCCCTTTGACCGAACATAACTACCTTGGTACATTCATTTCTCATTATTCTTTTGTTATGTACAAGGAGATATCCAACAATTTTATCTTACCTCTAGTAATGGATCTGAATATGTTGCTGTTGTACCAATATGGACAAATAAATGTTTTGTGTACTGAAAAAAAAAAAATTGTATTCAAATTAAATATAAATCATGAATAAAAATTAAATGTAAAAAGAATCTGGCATAATACACCACCTCATTATGAAGCCTGAAGCTATTTTCACAAAAAATCTTGCACCAAATATTAGTGGTAAGGTTACATGAATTGTACAAGTCTTATGATTAATTTTAATCGGATGAGTTTTCGTGATAATGAGACCAGTATGGAAATGCATATCAAATATTCATAATATTTACCATGTTTTATAGATTTCTTATGAAATTAATCATGCTTAAAAAATATGTGTTGTTCCTGACTGAGTTTCAGCAGTTGAAAGAAATATGGTAGTAAGCTCAGCATTTAGGTTATTATGTTATCTTGTTTTCGATGGTGGCAATTCTGGTTTTCTACTAATTTGTCATGCCATATATTTAAACAAGAAGAGTATTATTTCCACTTTTCTGATGAGAAACAAAGTTCTTTTCCACTTTTCTGATAAGAAACAAAGTTCTTAGGCTGTGCTTTGACATTTCTTTTAAAAATTTTGATGGTGTAGAAATAAAAGAACTGATAAGTACCGAAACCCCAAAAAAAACAGGGGTTAATGCATCTTTATCAATCTTTAATTGACCTGAGGCTTCATATATTTTAAACACATTTCTCATTAAGATTTACAGCATGATTGTGCTTGGCAAGAATATGGGATATGACATTTTTCCTCTTTAATTAAGTTTTAAAATTTGAAACACATGGCTTTGAAAATTTAACTATCGTAAGAAAAGTGCTATCTATAAGTCAGTGGTATAATCTGTTGCTTCTTATAGTTTTTGGATAATATTTGATAAAACCTCCCAGTAATTTTCTGGAGATACAAAATTCAGGGTTTTTTCATTCCAATATTAAGGTAAAACTAGAAAAATGTGAGCAAAGCTCACTTACACCCCACTTCCCCGTTGAAAAAAAATCTAATCAAATTTTCAATAGCTGGTGCACAATGACAATATGAACTAAACATTCTGTGAAAGTTTCAGTGAATTTCATCAAGTGGTCTAGGAGTTGTCGCCACAAAGTAGGAACCCTATGGCAGATGGACGGACGGATGAACGAACAAACGAACGGACAGACAAACAAACAGACACCATGATCTCTATATACCACCCGCTAAAGCAGGTCTATATACCACCCGCTAAAGCAGGTCTATATACCACCCGCTAAAGCAGGAGGTATAACAAGATTGCTACGCGTAGCTATGTCCCCCGCCGCGGCAGTAAAGTCGATAAAGTCCTATAACTCAAGTAAAATTATGGAATCAAAATGACGGCAAGATATGATCAACTGCATTTGGTGGCANCTATATACCACCCGCTAAAGCAGGAGGTATAATAAGAAGACAAGGAGACTGGCAAACAAAAATAATGGCATACACAAATTTTAACCAATGAGGAGCAAAGAAATGAAATCTTCCATGAGAAGTATAGGATACTATATGTTATATTCCTTTCATGGTGAGGCCCTTACTAACAATTACAAATTATACTTTACTTACATTATCTGGGTCTCTTGTTTGTTCTAAGAAAGCTGAAAATTCACAGAGGCGAAGTTTTGGACCAGATATTGATCTCCCTTGCCAAGGTGGTGCTACTACTTCATTGTTGACGGCAGTCTGTGGCTTCTGTTCCAGGTAACCAGGGGCAGCAAATGAGGGTTTCACACTACAATTATGTAGAAATTAAATAAAATACTAAAATGTTAAATACACACTCAACACATCATATACATGCACATTCCCGTTTCAAATTATCTATAGTATTTTTTCTACATTGCCTTATATCAAATCTTTGCAAAACAACCGAAAATAGTTGCCAATTTTAAGTTCTAAAATTTGAATTATTGAATACTACACAAAAAAGTTCAGATATAGTAGTTATTGCATGTTTATAAAATTGAGCTGATTAAATCTGGTCGCTACTAGGTACAGAGGCTACATGTAACTGGTACATACAAAATACTGAAATGAAAATCTTTATGATTGATCGTAAAATCTAAAGATAGACCATGGCCAAAATTTAAGAGCTATAGCTGCACAGGTATACACAATTACTTCTATACAAAATGACTTTTGATAGCACATATATCAGCAAATGAATACTGAAGCAAAAAAAGAAAAGGGGAAAAATCTAAAATATCAATATCAAAATTCACAGCAAAACAGATGTTAGGGAAAATCAAGTGACATGTTGAAAAAAGTTTTGATTTTTGAGCAAGTACATTGTTTTCATTGTGTGAGATGTCATGAAAATGGAAATTTCCTCAATCTTTGTTGCAAATATTTCTGTGAACATGAACTACTGTTTACTTGATAAATTATGTTTTCTTTCCGCTTATCACATGGTGACACAAATATTTTTTTGTACCTGAATATCTTTTTATTAAAAAAAAATATTAATAAATCATTTCCTCAAAATTTTGAGGTCTTACTTAATGTATAATGAAAATTTCTCCATAGATTTTGGTCAAGTGATAGTTGTAATAATTTTTTGACTCCCTGTAATAGGAAAACAAACTTTTCCTTCTATATCTATTTGCAGATATAATTATACCTTAAACTTAAGCAAACAAGCAGCATACTTACTCAGCTTGTGGTCCAACATTATTTTGAGGCCAAAACTGAAACAAAACACACAACTCAAATAAGGCTTGCAAAATAAAACAAAAATATAAGCTTTTTTAAAATATTACTTTCCACAACAATGTTACAATAAATACAATGGATGTTGTTATCTATAAACAAAATCACAAATATTTTAAAATGGATACGGTAATCTCTATTTTTAAGATGATACCAAAAAGGGTTTTGTCGTACAATCTAGAGTATTTGAACTTTTCAACAACAACAAGCTCTAAGCATGCTCAATTAACTTTAAAATTCAAACTCAAAGAACAAATTACAACAAAAAGAAGTATAAAAGAATCAAAACATCTTACCTGTGAACCACTTCCTGGGTATGTAGGTCGTGTGATACCACCAACACTATGTGGCAATGCAAGTCCTTGCTGGATAGCTTTGTTGTGAATAGCACTAGCGGAGACAATCTGTGCAGAGGACATGGAAGCCATACTCTGTAAAGCCTTATCCTTTGCAGATTGGTCCTGCATAGGAATGGACTGTTTTGATATTACAAAATTTGTTATTGCATGCATAGGCTATATGTGATACATTATATCATACATTTAAAACATCAGATAAAAATTCTTACTATCTCATATCATGCATTCACAAATATTCAAATCAAAATTCTTGTTATCTCAAACTTCTCTTGTCCTTTAAATTTCAAGGTATTAAAATTAAAATTGTCAAAGTCATTTTGAAATTACATAATTCACTTTAAGTTTCTTGTATGATTCATAGTTGTTTTTTTACTTTTTGTGTTATTTCTAAGGATTATCATTCAATTAGAGTTATCTTTCTTTGCTTGGTCGAGATGAATTGTTGTTGGCAAAATTAGAAATTGTAAATGACGAATTTTAATCTAATACCTTCAATTGTGCTTGTATTTCCTTGGCTTTCCGTCTTGCTAGTACTTGTATGTGACTAGAAACCTGTTTACGTGTTCTTGTTTTGCCTGTTCTCAGTTTGATGTATCTTGCTATTAGCTCATTTCTTCCTGTGGAAAATAACATGAATAAGAAATATGTTATAATTATACCACATGTTACATTACTTACATATATGTACTGTTAATAGTTTTAATTATAGTTAAGGTAGATCAACACTAATACACGGCACATTCGATTGGCACATTTGCGAAACACAAGTCGGATGCCGAATTGACTTGATTTTCAAGCCAGAATATTCCATATTTGGCCTTTTCATTGTGACATCATAATAGATTGACAAAAATACACTTTCCTGCGAATTAGCTCCCTTTTCCCGGAATTATTGTCTATTTCATATATTATATAAAATATCTCTCTTGATCAAACGGTGACATACCTCTGAAATGTCAAAAAAAAAAACTTTCTGATATTTATTTTATATGAAAGCTTAACAATAAACATGGTCTCACAGTTCCCTATATATTCTTTGTAAATATCGCTGAAAAATACTGAAATTTGTCTGATTTTCAAAACCTGATAACGGGAAAAAATGATCGGTGACACATCATTTTTATTTAATTTTCTTTTAAAAAATGGACTAAGAACTATAAAATATCTTAAAATAAAAAAAAAATCAGTCTGATATTTTTATTAGGCTCAAACTACATGTACCTTAAGTGCTATAAAAGTGGAACCTTGGCTGTTAACACAATGTTACAGGCATGACTTTGTCTAGGACATACAGTGTATTGATACTATATAATATGTAAATTTTTAGTCTGTCATTTGTGAATGAACTGAATCGCAATAAATGTACATGTATGCAAAATTTCCAATGTATGGGCTTGGGCTGACTTCCTTATTAGGGGACATGCTGGTGAAAGTAAATGTAGTCTAGTGGGTAACTATAAATGGTAGGTTAATGATATTTGGTATATAGGTTGGTCTTGAGAAGTACATGACAGTCTGCCTGTGACCTCAATTTCACGGTCCAATGATCATGTTAAGTTTTTGTGCATAATTTAGTTTCTAGTCTGATTAGTTCACATAGATTTCACATCAATTTAGAGGCCAGCAGGGACGGGCGAGACATCTTTTAGGGTCTTCACTTGTGTTAATAGGTAATAGCATTATTATCAAAATATCTTATAAACACTGAATATCACCAAATACATGTATTAAACAAAACCAGCTTTTGACCTTATATAAATATTACTACATCAATACTTTTTGGTGTCAGCTGATTTTGCGGGAAGAAACAACCTCTTATTCAGTGTCCCAAAACTAAGAGATCAATATTATTTTCAAAGTATTATGTTTTCAATCATATTTAATATGACATGTTATCTTTAAAGGTTTGACAAGATAAGTTATCTACACATGACAGATTATCAATATACATATAGCTATAGAAACACAGTCATGTCAGACTGATAAAACTAGAGTGGACATCATACTTTATCACAGAGCAAATTAATTTCTCAGGTTCTGACAATATTAATCTTCTGGTAACCAAAACTCTGTTATCAATACCTGGTCGGTTGTCAAAGAGACATAATTAATAATTAGGTATCTTACAGGTGTATCAAGTTTTTTGTTCACTTATTGCTATATAAGCGTGAAATTTTACCACAAAATTACTGGGAAACATGCATATCATGAAACAATTTCTTTAAATGGTTACATGAGATGTCCTTTATTTATTTAACAGTTAGTTGTTTTCTCCAAATAAAATTATTTGCTTTTCTACATTTCATTTAGAAATTCCTCATGCAACATAAGAATTATCTTAAGGTCCTATACTTTTTGTTAGAAATGAAATAAGCTAATTCAGTTCTAATTTTAAATTTCCTACACATGTGATTAATTAGTTTATATCCTCAGGTAGTAGACCAATACACAGCAGGTCAAAACTGCCAAAAATACAAACAAAAACAAACAATATGACCTATTTTCTTTTGTCTGGCAACAAACCAAACCAGTTCTATTTACATTATACCACAAGGTACTTGTAGAGGGGAGAAAATCAGGCTAATATCAATACTGTTATCAAAATTGAAGATTTTATCATTAAATTTACATTTAAAAAGAGTTAGAAAATTTCCAATAAAATCTTTTGTTGAGTAGCAATCGAGCTTTGATTACAGGTGTCTTAATGTGCAACCTGTAGATTGCCTTTGGCTGATATATACAACATTAACATAAAACCTAAATTTGGAGGTGGTACATTAGTCATAAGAATGAGTCATTTCACCCTTGTCTAGGTAACTTAATTGGGGTGCTGTATGGGTTTTACAAAAATGATCCCTTAAATTTGGCTGTTCTATACCATACTAAGTAAATAAGAAAAAAAATAATAATAAGATTGAACTAACATATCAACTGAAAATCTTGAGCAAATTGTCATTTTTAAACCATTTTTGTAAGATTTAGGGCTCATTGAAATCCCAACAAAACCCATACACTTAAATCAGATCTAAATAAACATATCATTGTAAAGTTTTGTATAACTGTTACCCCTGACCTTGCTTTTCATTGATTGTCTTTATTTTTCAAACACACCTGTGTTCCCTGTACTGAAAACTGTCATTTCTTTAAACCACTGAGTATCTTTACAAAATATCTATAGACAATCATTATATATTTGTTATAATTATAATTATACCTAAAGTGGGTAGCACTAACCTCTCGCATAAAATTTATAAACCATAAGGTATAATTAACAACAAAATAAAATGGTTTGGTAAACAGTTAAATTGCTTTGAAATCTATATAATTACTTGGAGAACAAGTTGTAAACTTAAAAGTTAGTCCTCAACTGACATTGTTTTGAGTAGCTTTTGATTGACAGCTTATTACTAGAGTCAACATCCCTATCAAGGTATATACAGCAGAAGCAAAAAAAAAATCGCTAAGTCCAATATACAATACCAACATGTTTTTTTTCAAAAAAGAAAAGCTGAATTATTTTTTTTTAAATCAAATACAAGCACAATTGAAAGAACATATTTTGATCTGCTCATTACTTCTAGGATTTACTTTTCTCATAAACTGTCCAGAATGCATTGAATAGTATTTTACATGCTGTTCAAAGTAAAATTTCCCAAATCCTACCTTGGTAGTGGTACTAGCAAAAGCTGGTGGCATTGTTGAACTGATTTATCGGTACCCTAACCTCCCATTTCTCTTTAGTGTAATTATTTAAAATATGAATATAACCCAATATAGGTAGACTATTAACTACAAGGCCACCAAAGAATAAGACAAAACATATTCAATAGAGTGTTCCTCATGACAGGTACATTTTGCACAGGACATGCCCCTTTACATGTTTTTGTCTGTTTGGGGTGAAAAATTGATACTATAGTAGTACTTTTCAAAAAAATCACACTGGGTTAGACAAGTATTCAGGACAACTTAGAATGTGCTACAAAATTTGAGACATTTTATAAAAGGTGATGTTCAAAAGGTGACACAATGCTTCTTTAGTATGAAAATTAATGTATAATTTTTGTTGTTCTGTCAGTTATGTTTGTTTATCACAAACTATATATACAACAGTTTAAAGGGGTAGACCTGGGGTATTGGGGAGATAACTCTGTTTTTCACTTTTTTATTACTTACACAAACAAATAGAATCATGATTTTTAAATTGTAAATTTTCTTCCACACAGAAAATAAATAATCACTTTGTCATGAAAACAACAAAATAACATATTTATGATGAGCACATTTTACTCTACATTTAAGCTATGCCATCCAAAGATAATAAAGTTGGATTTCTTGCAAGGGAGGTAAATTATAGCACAGATTCAGCAATTTTATTGATTTTTACCCACATTATTCTAAATTGAGAAAAAATGGGACGGTAGAAATTTCTAAAATTTTTATATATTTTACATATACTAGTTTTCTTTCTATTCTCAGTTTTGTCGAAAATTAAACGACAGAATTTTTTACAAGAAGTGTTTAATAGTGATCAAAATAGGGTTAAAATTTCAGTCTATACTGTTCAGAACACCCATGTATTTCAGTTCAAACTGGTAAAATTTACCATTATTATTCATGCTTACTTTCACACATGTCTAAACTACAGAATTTTGCATTTTAAATCAAATACAATAATCACAGCCAATTTTATACACCACAATCAAGTCCTGAACGGACCAAATAATATGAGGAAACAGGTTATCTTTGATGGCCACTAGCCATAAAATGGGACAGTAAAAATTGTTGAAAATTGTATTAAGTCGACAAGAACATGTGTAGTTTTAATACTGAAAAAATCCAAAAAAAAATTAAAGGAGCGGAAAATTTAAGGCTTCCCCAGGTCTACCCCCTTCAGATAATGAAATTTGAATTTATAAATTATCTTTAATGTGTACATTTTCCAATACTGTCCTGATGAAGTGCATTTACAAAAGATGCTAAGTCTGGAACACTTCCAATGCTACTGCTAATATAAGGAGACAGTCATTCAGGTGGACATGCCCCTGACTGACTGTATGTCAATAATGTCATTGGAGCATAAAAATGTCAGGTTCTATGAATTATATGCACTGTTAGTTTGTACTAGTATATCATAACCTCAGCAACTAAAATAGTGTAACTGTGATATTAACAATCTAATTAAAATTAGATCTCAATTACCCTTCCAGAGCACCTGATGTCACTCTTAGTTTCACTGGAGTTCACACTGTGAGGACTGTTAGTGCCTTTGTTTTGAGTGCTGTGATTTCTGTTTCTGTGCTTTGTGTTTGTCTGACATCATTGTTTTCTGTGTCCTCCTTTTGGCCATGTCTTTGGACTTTGATTTTTGTAAATTCCACTACTTTGTTCCTTCGGTATTCTACTGCAGTTGTTTTGCTCCTTACACTATGCAGTGATTGTAGGGAACAATTTTTAGATATAATTTTAATTAGATTGTGATATTGATTACAGCTGTATCAGATACAAAATGCATGGTAAAGCTTTGGAAAATGCTGCTATTGCTGTTCTTCAACTTCATTTTTTTAATATTAGTATTACTTATTGAAACAGAATATTTGCCTTGTCTGTAACCAATGTTTAAACATATATGTCTGTAAACCTCTTTTGTGTTTTGCCCAAGTTGAAATAAACTTGTCTTGTGAGTTGCCATGAGGCCTTCTAAGATACCTTATAGTAGTACAAGATGGCCCATATATACTCCCTCAGTATGTGTACCAGTTTGAGCATTTAGGAAATTATCAGTATGTATAAACTCCGGCAGCTCACTCACAAACTGACTAAAGTCCGAGGACTTTATGTAAAGTTTGTGAGTGAGCTGCCGGAGTTTAGACATACATAATTTCCTAAAAATCAGTGTTCAATCCTTGTAATTCCAATTTTGTATGGTTCAACTGCGTGATACATGTTAACGACGTCTTTAATTGCTGCACTATATTTTTGTGGAGCGGATTAATGGACAAACGGAAATATCAAAAAATATTTCTGTTTGCTATTCATGATGTTGACCAATGAAAATGAACATTACAATTACATTTGGAATTATTGCTTAACAACAAACAATGA
Organism: Modiolus philippinarum; assembly: GCA_002080025.1. Lineage (NCBI taxonomy): Eukaryota > Metazoa > Mollusca > Bivalvia > Mytilida > Modiolidae > Modiolus > Modiolus philippinarum. Next base: position 284,244 of record MJUU01047899.1, on the reverse strand, counting down.
ATGTTTTAAATAGTTACAGTATTTCTAAGAAATGAAACAAATTGTCATACCATACATCTTTCCTTCATCTGATAATATAATTTTTCTTCTTCCACATGGTGGATATATTGCAAGAGCTTCTTGGAAACTCTGTTCTATATCAGGACTCCAGACACCTTCGGCATCATTAGATAGGTCATCAATATCGCCATCTCCACTATCAGGACTACCCTCAGCTTTTGTCATGGTATCTGGTGGTCCAGGCGGTAAATTTTGATCCACATTTGACCAGTTGGAAGACATCACTTATTAGCACCTAAAATTTCACCAATAAGTAAATTTTGACCAGAATATAGTATAAAACTTATTTTGTGCTTATACCCATCATTTTATCATGTTTATATTTGTTAATAGACTTAAACTTCGTCATTTTCATGTCATATTTTGCTGAAAATAAACTTTGATGAGTTGGTAAACAGCAAAACCATTTAGTAAAAAAATTCTTGCAGGAATGTTAAAATGCAATATATATATTTTTACACTATCATGACTCAAAACAATATCAATAATCAATATTCAAATTTTTGTTTGCAATATTAATAAAATATGCTATATTTTAGCAAATAAAAAATATGAAACATTTTAGCATTATATTTTTTATTGCAAATTATTGCAAACAATCTGCATTTCAAAAATGTAGCACCTTTTGTTATCTAACCAACCACACTGAACAGGTATCTTCCAGTCATCAAATCAATTTATTTCCAACAGGGTGTCAGATTGACAACTTTCAACAACAAAAAATACATAAAAAACTGTGTGAATTGAAAGATGATCTTTTTTGTCTTATTAGACTGTTGTCATTTTTTTAAATTCTATTTTACAATTTAAACTTCAGTGATGAATTTATGACTTGTCGTTCAAAAATTGAAAATTGTTTAAGAGCAAATAATTATTGATCACATTCTAAAATGTTGTGACATAGAAAAAACATGGACTGGTTAAATGCATGTTTAACCAATTGTTACCACAGTGTGTGTAATTAGTGTCATTGTCAAGGTTTGGGACACTTTAATTACCTCATAGAGTGATTGTTATAATTAGTGGGAATGAGGACATTCTGTCTACACAGTAAGAAATAATACAATAGATGGCCAAGTTAATTTCAAATGATCAACCAAAAGTCTGAGTAAAAAAAAATCATTGAAAAAAATTTTATTATAAATCATCCTCTTTTTCATAATCTAATTATTTCATTAGAAGAGTAGTTTGATATCAAATTTATATTATTAACATTTGACAAAGTTTCTCCTTATTCAAACACATTTGCTTTTTTTTTCAATCTAGTTTTTGAATAAATTTTCAAATTAAATATTGTGAAACATCAGTCAGTTTCTGAAAATTAATTTTCTTGTGATAGCAGAAGAAATGTATTAACAAGTGTATTTGTATACTTAACGTCGACTGAAAAGATAACAAACAAACAAGATTTTTATTTCTGTGGCAACTACTCAATAATAATACCATTAACACCTGAACATTCCTCAAATCAGCTGATTTTGCAAATCAATTACCTGAACGCCGATTGTCAAATTCAACAAAAATTTATTAACTCACGAAAATGTCAATGCATTTTTATGTCATGAAGTAAATAATAACATGTACCAACAGCAACCGAATGCTGTGAATTCTGGTTGGAGAAAAATCCTGCCGACTTAAAATCTGGGCCATTGCTCCACTTGTACACCCTTCGTGTTCGGCCATTGTGTGTTTTACTTCACCATGAAGGCACTCCAGTGTATATCCATAAGTAAGATTCGAAAAGTATATCTCCATTTTAAAAGAATACACAAATATTTTTGTAAATAACAACAAATTCGAATAGTTGCACAGGTATAGTTTCTCCAGCCCGGAAGTTATGCCAAGAAGAATGACAAATATTTCAGAGATTCGAAACCCGCACAGACATTTCAGCCATGCCGCTCCGATTCAAGCATTTTCTGCTGGTTAGGCGTCATTTGCAGCTTGGAAATGGAATTAACTTACCTTTCAACATAACGTGAAAACATTATATCCACTTGTGAACTTTAAAATTAAATTTTAACAAAAAAAGAACTCACTTGTTGGTATGCGTGGAATGGCACAAAGAATCTGGACAACGTACTGACTTATTGCGCATCATTTTCGCGCATGGGTGGACCTTTCGTTATGTTGGGAGAATATGTTGAGTTGTTAAGGTCATGTTTGTTTTTATAATGTCACCTGAAAAATTGATCACAAATCTGAAATACCATAGATCACAACATAATATAACTTCTCAATGGTGCAATGTACCAGACTTTAAGTGAAAAAAATTCACTTCAAATACATTGTCAAACAATTTGTGTATTCATACGCAAAACAATGACTCATTTTGGCGGGGAAAGTTTCTGTGTTCAAACACAAATTATGCCATCAAATTAGCCATTTTTTAAACCAGCCTCTGATGGCAGTCAAGTATTTAACATTTTTTAAACGCAAATATTATGGAATTTGGGGATATTAAAATCGCAGGCTTCCAATTCAGTAATTTGACCATATACTAAGCGGAATAAGTAAGCAGACATTTAAACACATCCTAAGGAAAACTTTGCAGATATGGTTTTATCAATTTTTTTAGACAAATTACAAATTACACAAATTCTTTATTGACGCAAACTCATAAATACATGGTTATGGTCCAATGATTATGACAATACATAAACAATATGAAGAAGTAACTTATTGATGACCTATGATATGAGAATAATACAATATTACAGTATCATAATTATAATAATTCTTTCCTTATTTCAAGGCTTTCTATTATATATTCAGAAATCTGTTTTAGGTAGTGTTCTGACTTGTGAGTAAACATAAGAGTTAAAATATTTTTAAAGTTTTTATTCTTATACATATTAAGAAAATTTATATTTTGTAACAGTGTTAAGCCACTGTGTTAAGCGCTTTGTTTGGTATGCCCTACAGTGCAATAAAAAATGCTCTTCATTTTCAATTTCATCTTCTTTGCAAATTTGACATTTTCTTTCAGACTTTTCAATATTGATATGTCTACCCTTTTCAATCATTAAGTTATGCGCATTAAGGCGAATTTTACTGCTTGCTGCTCTATTCTTTAAAGTTTTAATATTGTCAACATAAGGTGGTCTCTGTCCAGTAATAAAAATACTTTTAAAAAAATCCAATTGAGTTGACTCATTTATTTTTGCATTTTGAGTTTGAATGCACTGATCAATAGTTCTTAGTTTTAATTGCTTTATATAAAGTTTTATGTTGCTGGGATTCCTCCCAAGAAAAGGAAATCCAAGGTTTTCAAGAATTATTTTAATTCTTGTAACCCATGGGTTTGAAACATTTTTATTTAAATATATGTCTTTGACCAAGGAGCCATCTAAGCTTAATATATGTCCTAAACATTTAACACAGGAAATTAAAATTCTACCATTAAGAGGTAGTCGCTCTAATTCAGCACGGCAAGCATCGTTTGATGTTTTGCAGTTTAAATGTTGGCCGAAACCGATTTATTGTAAACATTTTTTTCTACTTTCACAATAAATATTAAGCATAACCAGTGACATATCACTGGCACATTGACTGAGCCACCAAATGTTGGATGCAATGTCAGTGCTGCAAACTTAAGGTTGCATATATGCCCGTGGGGGGGGGGGGGTGGTAACTTCCGATTAATTGGTATACGGGGACGTGCGGCAAATTTGGGTGCTTATTTTTACAAATTCTAGTATTTATTTGATGCTAATTTTCCCCATTTCATATTTATTTGGGTCTATTAAGCATATCTGGTATTAATTTGTTTTTTTTTTAATTTTGTATGTATATTGCGAGAAGATTTATTTAAAAATATCAATTTTAATATGAATTAACAAATTTGATATGCCAAATTTAAGAATTGCACTTTTCTCTTCTAATTATACAATAAATTTACACTATACAGTAGTATTTTATGGTTGTCATACATTAGGGCAGTATTTATTAGGGTATTGATTTCGATCATAATCTAGTATTAATTCGGGTACAAGTTTTGGACCCCGACCCATACGTCCCCGTACAGAATATTTTTTATAAGAGAGTTACCCCGGCATATATGCATTGCTTGCTGAGAAGTGTGAATATTTGTCAAAGTTTTTATTTCAATATAAACCGTGTGCCATCTCCTGTAAGGGGCTGTTCTGATCTAACTACTTGAGAAACTGTTATCTTTAATATCTTTATATTTGTACCCCTAAGGGTTGAGAGCATATATACAAACATATAGTTATCATATACGATTTTACATGGCGACGAGCAGTATTGGAGTATGGTCGAGTATCTCATTGCAACTGGTCAAATCAGTATTACTTGGATTGAAATGTTGCAGAGTATACTAGGACAACACGCGTTAAAAAAGTTAAACAAAGATGCCACTGCTGGTGGACTGTTAGTCCCCGAGGGTATTCACTAGCTCAGTAGTCTAGTATTTCGGTGCTGGTCTGAAAAACGATTTTTGGGAAACTTTCAATATCAACATTAGAAAATTTTGTTTAAAACTAAGGAGTAATAAGTCTCCCCAGAGATATTTCTGTATTTCTCGCGTTTCGAGCGTGCAATATATGTACTTTTTTATATTAAAGACTTGTCCGATTCACACAGATAACAAAATAACAAGGAACAGGTTTAAGCAACCCCAGGTAATAAGGAGCCATAAAATATTTTCAAAGTGCCCGACAAAGTACACATACAAAATCATTTTGTTTTCTTCAGATGCCCGGAGGTAAATTGCAGCAAAATAAGAGAAAGTGTAATCTTACACACTGAGATCTTGCAGAAGTTTTTAAATGTGCTAGTTACATAATGAGCCTATGTCATCAAATGACCAAGGAACTATTTAACTGTTATATAGTTCACTGAAATGACACAAAAAAGCCACAGCTTCCCATAGCCAAACAAAAATACCCTATAAACAAGTCAAAAATGCAAAAGAAATGGAAATGATTAGATTATCTAATTTTCTCAGAACATTATGCTCTCTGACATCAAAGCAAACACAGTTGGTTGACATTGCAAAAATCTCTTTCACTGTAACATTTTTCAATTAACACTTGCTACAAAATGTCCAAACACTCAAAGAAACGTTCTATTTAGCATGAAATTGGTAAGAAGCCACTGGAGTCATGATTTTGACAAGTGATCTCTGGAATTTGAGGATCCACCATAGAAGCCATATAGGACGATGCAACATTTTCATCAATTAAGAATGTTTACACACTTGGAACACAACGGCATCGGTAAGAACACAACATGCACTGGAAAGAGTCCATTTTATTCATCAACGTGGCCATTATAACATTCATGATATCATATTCCAAGTAGTTCAAAGTATGAATAAAATTCTGTTTATTAGCTCATCTGGACATAGCCAAGGAAAGGTACGTGTGCCATCACTTGGCGTCGTCTCTCCGACCGTCGTAAACCTGTCTGTAGAAATCTCTTCATCTGAGACCCCATACAGGAAATTTTAATAAAATTTGACCATTGGATGTTAGCCGCAGTCAAAGCGGTGATTTCACCCAACGAAGATGGCAGCCAGCAGGAACAGCTAGGATTGTTACTGGCCTACCCAGATATTCAAGTATTTAATCTTTATACTTTGAAACTGGGTGGTAACCACTAGCAGACCGCTGTAAACGACGAAAACTTTGCGGCATGTTTCACCGTATTCATTATGGTTAAGAATAAAAATATTTGAATGAATGCATGTTTAGTACCGTACCAGTCGTTGGTACTACAACGAGATATAACAATTTGAGAAATAGTTCTACTTGAACTAAGCCGTTTACCCTCGGCCTCGCATTGATATATTTGCTAGCTCATATTTGATCATATTTTCCATCTACTTAACGTTTATGGAACGGCTCAGATGAAAGACTTGGAAACATTCCCTCTGTAATTAATTTCAAAGGGGATTTGAAAAATCAGTCGTAACAAGGCTGCAACTGTGGTTGGCCTAAAGAAGATAGCATTCATTTTTTGCTAGAATGTATTCTGTATAACAGTCAAAGTAGCAGGTACACAGATACTCTTACAGACACTGGAGAGGATAAAATCACTGTCATTCTTTTGGAAGCTTTGATATACTTGGTAATAAATGAAATATCAACATCTTAAAAAAATAAATATATATTCAACAGCTTATTCAGCACTGGGGGCAAACATATTTTAATGTTGAACCCGATTGGAATGCATCCAAGAATCTTTTCCTAAAAATTCTCGAAAAAAATTTAAAATACTTGGCCATAATAGTCCTTGGGTGTCAGTGTACACGTCAAATGTAGTGATTTTGATGTTCCCATAAAGATGGCTGCCAACAGGGAACATGATTCAACATAGAAATGTATTCAAATGTCTTCTCTACTTATACTACAAGATCGTGCAATTGAAACCAAATTTGATCACAATAGTCCCTGGGTGGCCCCTCTTAGATTTTTTTCCAATTTGATTTTTATGATGCCACCTCAACCAAGGTGTCTGTGGCGAGCAAGGGAACATTGTTCTAACATACAAGACATTTGAAATGCACTCTTCTTCTCTGAAATCACTGTACCAGTTTGAACTATAGTTGGTCACAGTAGTCCTTTAATTTTGAAAATTTTGATTATCCCGCACTTTCGAATGAAAGTTTGGGGATATTGTCGTTGGCCTTGTCTTTATGTCCGTCCGTCACACTTTCTTGTGACACGAACTCCAGCTTCATTTTTGGATTTAGGTTTTTTAAATTTTTTATAGCATTGTTTTCATAGATAGATGTATGGTGTAGATGCCCAATAAGCTTTCGAATTTTGGATATTGGTCTTGGTGGAAACAAGAGGCTCCAAGATGTTGATTTGGCACGTGTGACATGCGACGCAAACACATCCTACAGTTTTGGATTAACGGATTCATTATTGTTGTATAGTTGTTGCATATGGTGAGTAGAAGCGCAATTACTAGTAGCTTTCGGATATTTGATATTTACCTTGATGCGAACAGGAGGCCCTATGATGTCGATTTGACAAAGGCCCAAAATTTAGATTGTAACACATATGGCATGCGATGCGAACTCCTCCCATACAATTTTGGATTTAGTGATTTAATTTTGTTGTTGAATTATTAAAAATAGTCTGTAGATGCGCAATGAGCTTTCAGAATTTTGATTCCCCTTTCAAGTTTGGTAAATTTCCTATGAATGTAAAAAAAGACTGTATTTTGGGGCATTTCAGCATATAATCCTATATTTTGGCAATTATTTGGAAAAACAGAAATCAGGAAACTTAGAATCCTAAAATGCATGTGATTACAATTTTGGTAAATTTCCTGAAAGTCTCAAAGACCACTTATTTTTTGGAATTTTACCTTCCAACCATATTTCTATGATTTGTTTCGATTAGGACAATCATTTTCAATTAGATTTCCAAAATAATTGATTCCAATTTCGGTTATTTTCCTGAAATTCTCAAAGAGCACTAATTTTTGGAATTTTACCTAGCAACCATGCTGTTAGATTAGGACAATCATTTTCAGCTGGATTCAGAACTAATTGATTCCAATGTGGTAAATTCCTGGGAATTTCAATTTTTGTTCTGAAAATCTCAAAGACCACTTATAACAATCATTTTCACAAATTGGATTACCAAAATAACTGATTCCAATTTTGGTAAATTTCCTGAAATTGTCAAAGACCACTTAATTTTGGAAATTCTACTAAGCAACCATATATATATTTTTTGAATTGTTTTGATAAGAACAGACATTTTCCCTAAATAACTGGATGCTAACTTTGGTAAATTTCGGTAAATTTCTTGAAATTATCAAAGACCACTTATTTTGTAGAATTCTATACATTGAAGCCATAGTTTAAAAAAAATGTTTTTACTATTAGAACAACACCAATTTGATTTCCAAAATATCTGATTCCAAGTTTGGGAAATTTTCCAAAAGTCTCAAAGACTTATGTTTTGGAATTCTGACTAATAACCATATTATCTTTCATTCCTTGTAGTGAAAATAGTGACTATCTAATTCTTTAATTTAAAGAATGTTAAGAAAAAATATGCTCAGGGTCCAAGACTGTTTTCTGTATCAAGCAGGGAGTGTGGGGATTACTGACGTTTCCGAGAGTCATTATTCTAGTTTTTTATATTTGTACTTCATCTTAGATACCAACATTACGGGATACATATAAAGTTAAATCTTAGACCCTTGAGCAAATGCATTCAAAGATTTTCTTATCCATAAAGCTGAAGTGCCATATAAAACCAAAGTTGATGATCCCTGCATAGATGCTCCACTTCGAAAATTGGGATTTTTATGTTGGTACTGACTTCATCAAAGATGGATGCTACTGGAGGACATAGTTAAACACCGGATCTGATGGGAACTGACACATTCAAAAATCCTTGATCTGAAACCATAAGACATTTGGAACCAAACGGACTTCATCAAAGATGGCTGCCACTGTGGACATAGTTTAATACAGGGTCTGATGGGAAGCACATTCAGAAATCTTCTCATCTGGAACCATAAGACCATATGGAACTGACTTCGAAAAAGATGGATGCCACTGGGGACATAGTTTAACACAGACAGGATCTGATGGGAAACACATTCGAATATCATCTCATCTGAAACCACGAAACCAACTGGAACCAAAACTTAGTCCAATAGGCCTTAGTTGGTTTCCCTTTAAGTTATTTTGATCATGTTGACACCTCATCTAAGGCTGCAATCTACCGGCAACACACTTTAACATGGTTCATCTTAAGTGGGTAAAAAATAGGCTTCCTTTGGCTTTGTGTGAAGGTTTGGTGACATTGTCATTGGCCAGGGACTTGTGTTGGGTTCACCAGTCGGTATCGTTAGTGATACAAACTGTTTTGGTGTTTTGGTATTAAAAATTTGGTAAAGACTGTTTACTCATATCACGTAGATACACAATAACTCTTCATATCATGTAGATACACAATAACTCTTCATATCATGTAGATACACAATAACTCTTCATATATTGTATTTTCAAGTCTTTGGTGCAGCAATTATTTCCAGACAAGTAGGTTTTGACAGGAACTTCAGCTACACTTGAAAATTTGTCGTAGGCTCTCTTGAAATTTTTATTCCAGTTACAGCTTCTGTAAATTTTGTGCAAATGTAAAAACTGACATGCCGGGGAATCTGAGCACTTTTTTGCTATCAATTGTTTTGGTAATTTTCCATGAATCTCAGAGACTTTTAGTGTATTTCTGCCTAGCAACTCACATCTTAAATTTGATCGATTTAAAAAAAATACTATTTAGATTAAAACTTTTGTCCAATTTGAGTCATTTTCATGACATTCTCTAAGAAAAGCTGTACACTTTTACAAGAGGTTCTCAAGAGCATACTCGCTCATCTATGGCGTATATGAGAGTATTATAGATGAAAGTTATCTATGCTTTTACCATCAAATAATCATTATTACCAAGTTTGGTTCCCGTTCACCTGTCTCTTTGATCATAAATCAAAGCTCCGATGGAGCTGAATCTCGAAGCCCTGAAAATCTACACGTGGCAAAACTTCGTAGTCATCCAAAGAACTGCTGCATACGTCTGCATGTATTAAGTTATTCCGTAATACTTGAAAATAATCGGATTGTGTGATTTTGCATGTCGATTTCATTGCAATACACTGTCACAGGTAAACAAATGTTATTTTCATCTTTGACAATTTACTGCGCGACAGGTTCGTGGATCCGAGACGCAATATAAAAAACGAGTAATATGATAAACATGCCTATTGAAAGAAACTTGCGCACTATATTTTATCGGAAGCATGAAGATAATCTTTTAGAGCTGTTAATAGGCTTGAGACCTCACGTGATATTTTCTTGTCATTATAACATCTCTCCAACCATTTCATGGCTTCGAGATAATAAAGGGCTACGCCGAGCGCAGCATGATACGACCGCAGCATGTCGAACACTGATATTTGAACAAGTGTAATTCAAAGTGAATGAGGACACAGTAAAGAGCTTGATACAGTAAGGGACCGACCATTTAACCAAGGGGGGGGGGGGTTATGTTTTTTTTTTCTGGACAGAAATTTTTTTTCGCACTTGGTGCGAAACAAATTATTTATTTTTTGCACGCGTATCAACAAAATATTTTTTTTTCAAAATGAACATTATTTTTTTGGGCAGAATGCCTCATTCAGAAATTTTTTTTTCATCATTTTGGCATCCAAAATAATTTTTTCACGTAAAATCAGATCCAAAATATTTGTTTAGAAAAAAACCATAGGCCCCCCCCCCCCCTTCAAGTTAAATGGTCGGTCCCTAATTAAATGCACACAATAAAGAGCTTGACCCAGTAATTAGCTGCACACAAACTAAGGAAAATAAAAATTAGCTCTTATAATTCCTTATATAATATATCGGAAAAGGCAAGAGGTATGTCAACAATATACAGAAAGCTTATATATAGAGGAATCCAAAGAAGAAATTCCTATCAAAACCCAATGAAAAATAAAGGTTTCAAATATTTCGAAAAATTGCAATTTTGACCCCTTGTAGCTTTGAAACGGTAAGAGCTATGCAAAATCTGTTGACATACTGCTGTAAGCTTATATCAGGAGGAATTCAAAGAAAAAAACGCAATCGAAATCCAATGAAAAATAAAAATTTTAGGTAATCTGCAAATTTGCAATTTTGTCCCCATTTGGCCCCTCATAGCTAAGAGAAGAAACAAATTGTCAAAAATCTGATGGTGCACCCCTATGTTTATTTTCAAAAGCAATCCATTGCAAAAAACTGCATCAAAATCGGACAATATAGATAAAATAAAATTTTTGAAAATCGCCCCTTTTGGGCCCCATTTATCTCCTGAACGGTACATGTCACATAAAATCCGTTGACATACTACTGATAGGAAATCTAATTCGGAACACAACACAAGAAACCCCATCAAAATCCAATAAATAATAAATATTCTACAGCCAAATATGTGAAAACACCCAATTTTGCCCTTTTTGGCCCCTTTTTTTTTAAAACGGGAGGGGCCAAAATATCCAAAACCCACCCCAGCTTTCCTTTTGTGCCAAGGAACATTGTGGTAAAATTTCATAAGGATTGGTCCACTGGAACTTAAGATATTGACCAAAAACAAAAGTGTCTACAGACGATGACGCCGGACGACGACAGCGCCATACCATTATACGACCTCAAATTTTTTGCGGTCGTATAAAAACACATGTCGGTCTAAAAGGGAATAATTTTGAAGGGCACCCTCCGAGGAAAATTGTCCAAGTTTGGTTCCAGAATGTTTTACTGACTATGAATGAAAAGTGATGACAGAAGCTCACCTTGGCTAAAGTAAATACAATCAAAGCTCCGCTGGAGCTGAAACTCGAAAGCCCTGAAAATCTACACGTGGCAAAACTTTGTAGTCATCCAAAGAAGCATACGTCTGCATGTATTAAGTTATTCCGTAATACGTGAAAATAATCGGATTGTGTGATTTCGTATGTATTTCGATTTCATTGCCATAAATATGTGCAATACACATATCACAGGTAAACAAATGTTATTTTCATCTTTGACGAATTACTGCGCGGCAGGCTCGTTGATCCGAGACGCAATATAAAAAAAACAAACTTTAATTTGATAAACATGCATATTGTTTTCAATTTAATATAACAACACCGTATTCAACTCAATCAAGAAAATGAAGAAATATTTATAACAATACACAATGTATACGATTTTGAAAGAAACTTGCGCACTATATTTCATCGGAAGCACGAAGATCATCTTTTAGACCTGTTAATAGGCTTGAAGCCTCACATGATTTTTTTTCTTGTCATTTTAACAACTCTCCGACTTCGGCTTACGAGTTAAAAATGAGTCTTTATCAATAGTTCTTACATTAAATGTGGATGGTCAACTCAAGGGAAAATTTAGGTTAAACATAGAAAGCAGCCACAGCCTGCTTAACTCACTTTGTTGTACAGTATTGTCACAGGTTAAACATGTCAGTAAACAGGAATGGACTATCATTATTCTTTTTAACAGATTAATTCATGCATAAAATGCAGTTCACAAATTGCATTCACTGCAGCTGTCATCCCAAAATGCATCATGCATACCAATATGGTTGATGTGCGACCTGTCAGTAAGCAGGAATGGACTTTAACCATTCTTCCTAACCAAGTCACTCATGCATGAAATGTAGGTCACCGACAGCATCCGAAGCATGCATTGTTGTTGTCATCCCAAAATGCATCATACATACCCAATATGGTTGATGTGGGACTTGTCAGTAAGCATGACTGGACTTTAACCATTCTTCCTAACTTAGTCGCTAATGCTTGAAATGTAGGTCACAGACAGCATCAGAAGCATGCATTGTTGTTGTCATCTCAAACTGCATCATACATACCAACATGGTTGATGTGGGACTAGTCAGTAAGCAGGAATGGACTTTAACCATTCTTCCTAACCAAGTCGCTAATGTATGAAATATAGGTCACAGACAGCATCCGAAGCATGCATCGATGTTGTCATCATAAAATGCATCATACATTCCAATATGGTTGATGTAGGAGATGTCAGTAAGCAGGAATAGACTTTAATTATTCTTCCTAACCTGATGCTAATGCGGAGTCCGCGTACCCTGAAGCTAGGGTTACCACAGAAGCCCCCTCACTTCGTGAGATGAGCTAAAATGACATAAAATAAGGATATACTGTTTCTATTTTCAGTTGCGGTAATCACTTCCGTTTTGTGAAACTCACCTTACCACTAGGTAAAATTGAAACTCCAGTTAGATTTTTTCTGGTAAACTTGTATAAACAGCAATGTTTGGTCAATTCAGGACAAGCACTTAAAGTCTAGGCAATAGGGTTTTACAATTCAAGAGGCTCCCCAAAGCCTGTATTGCTCTGCTGGAACGTGACCAACATTAACAGTATGGGTCTCATTTTCAGCTAGTTTATAGACCTCCTATTTGTGTTTCATGTGTTTGTGTTTCAGACTGCAGACCAATTTTGCAGGAAACGGACCCTCCATAAACCATTTTCACTAAGTTTGATTCTGATTGACCATGTAGATCTGTTCAATGTAAATTTATGTTCCCTGCTTGGGGTCATCTTGGATGAGGTGAAAGCTTGAAGGACACCTTTTTGAACTATCACAAGATGACTAAATTAGGTTCCAACTGACCAGGAAGTTCCATCGGAAATTTCTGTAAGTTCCAAGTCCAATGTACAACTGTTCCCAGTCATCTCAAATCGGGGAAAGACTTGTTATATACCCTTTTTTGAAGGAGGATTGTGACAAAGTTTGGTTCTAATTGATGTAGTAGTTTTAAAGGATGTGTTTTTCATGGGATGCAAAGCTAGAAGTTGTTTCCCACTGGCAGCCATGTTGGATGATGTAAGAGCCTGTTTGATACTTTTTGAACGGAACCACTTTTTCGTTATTGTGACTAAGCTTGGTTCTAACTGGTTCAGTGTTTTTTGTACCTGTCCAATCTTGGATGAGGTGCAAACCAGATGGATATAATTTCTAAAGGGGACTACCTAATGACAATTAGGACAGAGCTTGTTTCTTTTTCACCCAATTGTGAAAGAAATAAATTTTGTTTGGAATGAAAAGTTTACTAGAAATGGAGGAAAAGGATTAGCAAAAGTTCACAATGACTACAGGTAGGTGAGCTGAAAATCATATAGGAAGATGAATATTTTTATTGCTATTAGGTTATTGTTAACCTTCTGTCTTCCCAAATATCCTAGTTTACCTAAGTTTTTGGTTAATTTTGATTGTCATTTGAATTCATGTGTACCATTGCCAGTAAAAGTTTGTCCAATGATATTAATATTTACAGAACTCAGCTAATTCATTTTAATGAGCTTAGGATAAGAGTTTGGTGTGGGAGAATAACAACAACACTTTACAATTGATTTTTTTTAAATTCTATTTTGTAAAAGATATTTACATAGCACCATAATAAATAGTTACAAAAGAGTATTAAAATCTTCTTTAGAACAACACTGCTGCATAAATCAACTATTATACTATACAATTAAAGTGGCTTATTTCCACAAGATCTAGTGTGAATTACAAACTAATATTGGCTTTGCTGTGACTAGGATAAATTGTTATATACCAGTATATATGAAGCTTTTCTTATCATTACAACAAATTCAGACAAACTTGGAAGCCTGGGCTGTCAAATAATCATCAGAGGACATATAAATAGGGTCTGTTAACTTCATTTTCATGATCAAATTATAATTGAAAGAAGATCTCTCCTAATTTATTGAATCTGAAGATCAATTTCTTGAGGTTATCTTGATCTATGACATCTAATACCCTGTTTAGACTGTCATGTTAAAACGGTTAGAAAAATTGTCTGTTTACACTATTAATTTTAAATCGGTTCAAAAATTTAATTCGTATAAACGAATCCACCTATCACCCAAGGATCGAAAACGGTTTAGTCTCTTTATCGGTTTAGTTTTACATGTGTAAACTGTTAACTAGATTGAATTTGGTTTTGACAGCTTTAAAAAGATAAGGTATTTCCATTTGATCCTGTTGTGATAATTAAAACATAAATAACAGTGCTTTTCTGTGGGAAAACAACTTTCAGATATCAATTAATAAAACATTTCATCAATGCACCCAATTTTACAGAAAGGCATTATAAGGTCTACATAATATGTCATTGCATTTTGTAAAATTGTTGTCTTTCTCACTTTTGTTATTGCAATCAATTTCAAGATAGCAATAAGAGTGAAAAATATTGGAAAAGTGGTGCTAAAAATTGCAATTTTTAAGATCATTTAAGGACAACAACACACATTGACTGGCAGTAAAACAGAACTAGCATCGAAAATGATTTAGATATTACGCATCAGATGTGATTTAACTATATCAGTTTAAAATCATGTTAGTCTAAACAGGCTATAAGTGAATCTGGTTCTGACTTCTTATGTCTTGTTTATATTATGACTCTCATAAGTCTATTGGATAACTGTAGTATATTTCTTCCTTCATGCCATAAGTTTTACACAAAAAATATGAATAACATCAGATTATCATCCATTCAGAGATAGAGGAACCCAAACAAAATTTCCCTTTAATTTTCTCCTCTTGTCATAGACGTTTTTTTATAAATTAAAAATACTCTTCATAATCTCTAAAATTTAAGGTTAAGAGAGATTTATTACAGAGTCCAAAACATCATCATAAACTACTACTAGTATGTTAAAACAGTATGTCAGCACAGCTGGAACACTAGTTTTTCTTCCTTCTTAAAAAATACAAAACTGAAATTTGAGACTCTTGCACATTATATGAAAGTGAGTGGTCAACATTTTTCAAACTTTCCCCAGCGTCACACAGTATACTATTTAGATAACATTATGAAGAAAATATACAATTAAAAAATGCTTTATTCAAATTACTTGGCCAGAGGTACAACTGTGTGGATCCTTGACAAGACAAAACAGGTGCACTTAATTAAAATATCACTATTATAATAGCCAACATGGAGAATTCAATTTTCTATGTAGGTCCACTGGGATTCAGTTGGTATTTACATATTATTATTCTAATGCAAGTAATGCCAGATTAAACATCCTAATGGAGGATACATGCATACACCAATATCAATGCAAGAAATTCACCTAAGAAACACTTGGAGTAGGCTACATACAGAAGATAGAGCTGTCCTGACAGTTAGGAGAGAAAAACATGTTTCTAATTATAACAGACATATTCTATTACATATAACAATTTATCTTGAAGAAAACTGTACTTTTACTTAGAGGAACATACTGATTAATCATCTTAATTAACTTTACATAACAAATTTATATAATTAGACAACTAAGTGAGTTCAAAAGGATTTCTTGTGTTAACATAACCTGTATGCTAATCAACACTTTATTGAACAAATGTAAATGCTACTAGAACACAAGGAAAAATTAATTATGATTGGTTTGATATTTGATTTTTTTTATCTTGCAATATAACACTGGGGATCTTGGTTGAATGGCTATGTATGCCTTTCCTTGAAAATAAGAAAAAAATACACAAAAAACATGATCATATTTAGCAATCCCCCTTTTATTGATGCTAGATCTGTCTGAACTGTGAATAAAATGTGGTTAATCTTACTATTTGACAAACTAGAGGCTCAGACACTGAGCCTGTATCGCTCACCTGACAAAATGCTGAACAGCAGGGTTTTGATGTTCTGCATGGTGGCCATGTTTTTATGTGAATTTCCCATAGGGCCAAAATAAACTATGTTCTGTGCTGGCGGCCATGTTTTTTATTGGATCAGAAAGAAATAAGCAATCTTCGTTAAGGAC
>MJUU01047899.1:255666-267684 GCA_002080025.1 Modiolus philippinarum | reverse complement strand
TTTCCCATATAGGGCCAATGTTAAACTATCTTCCGTGCTGGCGGCCATGTTTTTTATCGGATCAGAACTAAATGAGCAATCTTTGTAAAGGACCTTTATTACATCATTCCTGTAAAATTTGGATGAATTTGCTTCATTGGTTTCTGAGAAGAAGAAGAAAATGTGAATTTTCCCATAGGGTCCAATGTTAAACCTAAGTTCCGCGCTGGCAGCCATGTTTTTTATCGTATCGGAGCAATCATTGTAAAGAACCTTCCATACATCATTCCTGTAAAGTTTGGTTGAATTTGCTTTAGTAGTTTCAGAGGAGAAGATGAAAATGTGAAAAGTTTAACGGACGGACAACAGATGACGGACGCCAAGTGATGGCAATAGCTCACACTGACCCTTTTGGTCAGGTGAGCTAAAAAACATATTGTTTCATTAAATTTTGCTGATTTTTTAAAAAATAATTGTTAGGCATCAACTAAATTTAAATAACAATAAAACAAATACACAAGCAAAAAATCAAAGAAAGAAAATCATTATGTATGTCATAAGACAACATGTATTTTTTATAACACTATTTCTGCATGACAGAATTATATAACTCAAATTTCTATATTAAGTATTCAATCCATGTTACTTTGATAAAACATCATCCTATCAATGTTTATATTTAATTCTACATAATAAAACATTGTTTCTAATTCCACACAAGACTGTAATTCATATCATGTCAATTACATCACAAGCATAAACAAAAACAAACAGTTTATTTACATTCTATATAGTATACATGTCATACCACACAGTCTTAAATCAGTTAGAAAATGTACCATATGGTCTGTAAATTTTTTTTTATACAGATCTATTACCAGTATTTATTTGATAATTCTAAAAGTACTGTAGTATTCAATCTCAATCATTTTTTTAATGAAAAATGTAACCAATGCTGAATTTCAATCACTTTAGTATTATTTGGACTCAGTTCACATTTATTATTCAAATTCCAACAAAGTTAAAATTTGCCAAGATTTGAAGTTCCAAGATTTCAATAAATTTTATATTTTATGAAAATAACCAAGAACTATAACCTCCAATTTTTGTGCCTGATGCCCAATGAAGATTCTTGGGAATGATTCTTTTACAGCTTGCTGTATAAGTCAATGACATTACCCCTACCCCTTTATTTCTCCACCCAGTTAAAATTTTGTCTCTTTACAGATATGCTGAACTGTCTTTACAGTGTTTTTTCCTGTAATGAAGTATTGGGTCAATAAGAAGTACATGTCAAGTGTAAATATTTGTCCAAGTGTTCATTATAATATACTTATCTATAATATATTGTAACTACATTATTATAACAGGTGTGGTGTACAACCTCATAAGGTCACTGATACCCCCTGCATAACTAATGTGCTGCATGTATAACTACAGGTTATAGCAGTGACTACAGTGCTCCCTTGATATACTGCCCCTCTTTAATGGCAGTCCTTCACTTATCGCCAATTATTTTCAAGGTAAATTTTCAAAAAGTTTCATTTATTTGATTTATTCCCTCAATATATATCACCACATTCACTTATCACCAAAATTTTCAATGGTTACAAAAGTGGCGATATAAGGAGGGTGAACTGTATTGATTATTACAGGCTGGATGAACCTCATTAGGTCACTGATACCCTCTGCATAACTAATGCACTACATGAATAAGTACAGATTATAAAAGCGACTATTAATTTGATGAACCTAATAGGGTCACTGATACCCCTGCATAACTAATGCACTACATGAATAAGTACAGTGACTATTAATTTGACGAACCTCATAGGGTCACTGATACCCCCTGCATAACTAATACACAACATGTATAACTACAGATCATATTATTACTGGCTGGAGGAACCTTACTAGTCACTGATACCCCTGCATGACTAATTTAGCACTACATGTATAACTACAGATCATAACAGTGACTATTGATTTTAACTTGCTTGATAAAACCTCATCAGGTCACTGATACCCCCTGCATTACTAATGTACTATAACTAAATAACCGGTTTAATGAGTGAGGTCAATTATAGACCCCCCCCATTCCCATTTTCATATGCACTATAACTATTGATTATAACTGGTGTGATCATCATGTGATATGTTCTTCCTTTGTATTACATGATATTACTGTGTATTAGGGTCACACGTACCTGTCCGATATCCCACAGGACTATATTTGCATAAGTACAGATTAAATGGTAAAATGTATTGTATCAACATAATCCACAAGCAAAAACACAAATAGACAGCCACTTGTAAAAATCTATAGGATTTATCGAAAAAATTTCTTTGGTACAGGTTTTATTTTTCTCAAATTTCTCCAGTTTATTTAATATTAATATGAAAATGAAATCTAATAACATGTGACTAATTTTTATGCCTTCTTTTGCTCATAATACTCATTGAAATACAAATGTTTTCAAACTCGTCTGTAAATTTTTAATAAATGCAACCATTTTCAGAATATTTCATTATCATGCATTTTAAATAATTCACCATTTACCATAAAAACTGAAATTTTTATTATTGCACATACACATGGTTGAATACCTTTATAAACAGCTATATGTATCAATTTCACGAAAAAAGTGCTACAAAGCCAATTTTACAGTTAGTCATAAAAACACCTTGAATATTGTCAACTCAGATCATTAAGTTTTGACAATAGCTGCTCTTCTTATTGTATCCATGACCTGACCTTTATGATCCTTGACCTTTATACTTTGTGAATATGTTGTACAGGACTCTTAGTGTAGACTTCAGATCTTGATTAACAACATCTGAAAACAGAAAGAAGTGAATGGTTCACCAACAGAGCATAGTCCAAAGATTTAATGGGGCTTTTCATAGTGACCAAGTTTTTGGTATATCCTTACTGGTAGCCATCTTAGATGAGATGCAAACATATTTTTGACAACATTTCCAATTTGATTAGTGCTCACTAAGTAAAAGATTTATAAATGGTATGATGTTGAATTTTGTTCATTACTAAAAGCCATCCAGGATGCATTTGATACATGTTAGACAAACTTTATAAAGAGAATTGTAAATGAGTTTGATTTCAATTGTTCGAGGATATCTAACTAGAGGCTCAGATACTGAGCCTGTATCACTCACCTGACAAAGATGCTTGTAAGCCATGCCTATGCTGGTGACCAAAAATGTTTTTCCTATAGGGTCCAGTTAAGCTATGTTCTCTACTGGCATCCATGTTTTTGTCAGATTCAATTGAAATAAGTATTCTTTGTTAAGATCTCTGTAAATTACTCCAATAAGTTAAATTTGCTATGGTTTCAGAGTAGATGATGAAAATGAAGATTTTCCCATAGCATCGTATGTCAAACTATGTTACACACTGGCCACCATATTTTTTTTATTGGATCAGAACAAAATGAGCAATCTATGTTATGGATCTTCCATACATCATTTCTGTAAAGTTTGGTTGAATTTGCTTCATTGGTTTCAGAAGAAAGATGAAAATGTGATTTTCCCATAGGGTCCAATGTTAAACTCTGTCGTGTGCTGACAGCCATGTTATTTATCCGATTGGAACGAACTGAGCAATCTTTGTTGAGAACCTTTAGTTCATCATTCCTGCAAAGTTTGGTTACATTTGCTTCAGCAGTTTCAGAGGAGAAGATGAAAATGTGATTTTTCCCATAGGGTCCAATGTTAAAACATAAGTTCCATACTAACGGCCATGTTTTTTATCGGATCGAAATGAAATGAGCAATCTTTGTACAGGACCATCCATATATCTTCAGTGGTTTCAGAGGAGAAGATGAAAATGTGTAAGTTAACAGACGGACGACAGACGCCAAGAGATGGCAATATCTCACACTGACCCTTTGGGTCAGGTGATCTAAAAAAATAAATTTATCAATGGACGACAGATGGACAATAGATGATGGACACAAAATTATAGCCAAAGCTCACCCTGGCTAAATTCAATTAGGATAATTCAATTCAATTCTTCATTAACCAAAAGCAGTACTGCCTATAGGCATACAAATATAAAAACCAGAGGCTCACATGTGAGCTGGTATTGCTCACCTGGTGGCTATTGATCAAATAAGATTATCGTGGATTTATGATCAGTACTAAAATCAAACATTTGTTTAATGACCATCATGTTACCATGCCTTAACAAAAATTAACAGTTTACAACATTTTACCATATGGTCCTATGTAAAATTATGTTCCTTAGAGGTAACCATTTTGGAAGTGTGAATATATAAAAATTGGTAGATGAACAACAAGTTACCAGCTACTATCAACTTGATATATGAAACGGTTTTCAAGAAATAGCATTTCACAACATTTTTGTCCCCTTCCGCATCGCAGAGCTGGGACATAGAAATGCCGGGCGTCCGTGCTTCTGTGTATCCATCCATCCATCACACTTTCTTGTAAGCGCTCTCATGCATACAAATTATAACGGATTTTCATGAAATTTATACCAAATGTTGATATCACTAATACCTTGGTCAAGTTCAAAAATCAGCCTTGATCAATACTTTTTGAGGGAGTTATGGGACTTTGACCGAAATCATGACTCTGTTTTATCCAAAAATTGACCTTGTAAGTGCTCTCATGCCTACAAATTTTGACGCATTTTCATGAAATTTATACCAAATATTTATACCATTATTACCTTGGTTAAGTTCGAAAATCAGCCTTGGTCGATTTTTTTGACGGAGTTATGGGATTTTGACGAAAATAACGACACGATTTTAGCCAAAAATTAACCTTGTAAGCGCTCTCATGGCTACAAATCTTAATGTATTCTCATGAAATTTATACCAAATGTTTCTACCATTAATACCTTGGTTAAGTTCAAAAATCAGTCTTGGACGATATTTTTTGACGGAGCTTTGGGACTTTGACGAAAAACAACACTGTTTAGCCAAAATTTGACCTTGTAAGCGCTCTCATGGCTACAAATTTTAACGGATTTTCATGAAATTAATACCAAATGTTTATGTCACTAATACCTTGGTCGAGTTTGAGATCAGTTTCAGTCGAGACTTTTTGACGGAGTTATTGGACTTTGACCAAAGTAACAACACCGTTTTAGCCAAAAATTGACCTTGTAAGCGCTCTCATGCCCACAAATTTTGACAGATTCTCATGAAATTTATAGCAAATGTTTATACCACTAATACCTTGGTCAAGTTCCAAAATCAGCCTCGGTCGATATTTTTTGACGGAGTTATGGGACTTTGTCAAAAATAATGACTCTGTTTTATCCAAAAATTTACCTTGTAAGTGCTCTCATGGCAACAAATTTTGACAGATTTTCATGAAAATTATACGAATGTTAATTCCACTAATACCTTGGTCAAGGTGGAACATCTGCCATGGTCGATCCTTTTTGTATCCACACATATTTAATTTTGGAACTGCCTTGAATGTTTGAAAATATTTCAATTTCTTATACAGTATACTACTAGTAGTATATTGCAAGAGCAGTGGGGGCCCAGGAATTCTATTCTTGTCCCATAGGGTCCAATGTTAAATCAAGATCTGCAGGGACGGCAACCTTGGATTTATGATCGGTACTAAAATCATGAGCATCACGTCACCACGCCTAGTTAACATCAACCTGATGTTGGAAATGGTTTTCAAGAATTAACAATTTACAATATTTTCCCACAGGATGGTTCTTGGACCATCTTGGATGAGATGCAAACCTGTAAGACATATATAGAAATTGTAGGTCGTAATAAGGAGAACTTTGCTATTCAAACTTGACCTCTATCTTAAAGTGTTTTTGAAAAACAAAATGTAAAAATAAAAATTTGAATATCTGACCAATAAAGGGCAATAACTCCTATATGGGTATTCAGATTTACATCAAATATCCAGGTGGGTAGATCCTGACATGCTGAACATTTTTGTATTTTAAAGTTGACCTCTGTCTCTTGTAATTTTTCTACAAAAAAATTAAAAATGTAAAAATTTTGAAAATTTTATAGAAAAGGGCAATAACTCCAAGACTGGTGTTCTGATATTCTTCAAAATTGCAGGGCAGGTAGATCTTGCCATGCTGATCACAACCCCCCCCCCCCAACAGCAATTTACCTCTATGTTCTATTTTTAGTAACAACAGCCATTTTGTTTGATCTACAGACTAATAGAACACAATACCCTGATGATTCAGACCAACTTTGGTTACAATTGGTCCAGCAGTTTCAGAGGACAAGATTTTTGAAATTGTTAGCGGACAGACGGATGACGGAGGTAAAGTGATCGCAAAAGCTCACATGCCCTTTTAGCCCAAGTGAGCTGAAAATGGGTAAAGCAATATAACAAACTAAAATGACTGTATTATATATCTTATACCTTCTGGTCTTGCTTTTGGTCTAGGTAGTCCAGCATCTTGCATCAATTCAAATGCAAACTGTATATTGTGTACCTGTAAATATAAAACATTACTACTAAATATAATAAAACCAAGCGGATAACTTGATTGATAGGGGTTATGATGTTTTTTATCTTTTCATCATACTCATTCATATTCTGACAGTACATGATATTACTGATTAGATAGCTCAAGATATAGTGTAGTGTTTAATACCTAATTTTTTTACAAGCCTCTTTAAAACAGGACATCTGATAGGTTTTGCAATTCGCCTTTTCAGAAACTAAAGGATTGTGGGTAGAGCGTACACCAAAATATTTTGATTGGTCAAGAACGTAATTAACGTAACGTAATTTGTTGAAAATCGATTGTCCGTACACCAAAATTTCAAAAACAATATCTGTGCCCACAATTCCTCAGTTTCTGAAACGGCAAATTGATTGAGGAAACATAGAATTAAATTGGACAAAGGAACTGGTAAAACCAATGATATTCTGTCAGGTATTATTATAACATTTCACAGTGTATAACGAGTCATGAGATTTATACTCATTACTCATACTCATTAGAAGTACATATTTCTGTTTCAAATATCATCATTTTCACTCAAAACACAAAGTAAACAAGAAATCTTAGCCAGTGCTCACAAGTGATACCCCTCTACTATCAGCACCTAATAACATGGACGGATTTAAAACGGCTTACCACTATATGGCATGATCATACAAAGCATGTGAAAAAATTTCAGATCTGTATCATTTACCTATGCAGAGGATACTCTGATGAAAACTGGTGTTTTATGCTGGAGAACCGGAAGGCCTCCAAACAGGTCTGCAAACATTATAATCCAACATTATGTCATGATTCAACAAAGTATGAGACTGTATATTTTGTTAATGCAGATAAAATTTTGATAGACAGATGGATGGAATATTGGAATGATGAACAAGAGTATAACAGTATATATCCCATTCATTATAGTATAACTTATCAACCGTCAGGTATATTTAGAAAAAATTTACGAGTGCCTAACAATGCTGATGCAAATTTGAATGTAAGCAAATCATGCAGAAAATATAGGTCAAAAATACATAATTTTCTTGGCTGCATAGTTACTAAGATCATACACCTAAATGTGGACATGGAAGTGAAAGCTTTTAGGTCTTCATCTTGGTAACTACGTTGAGGCCATCTAAATATGAAAAGTGCACAAACACTGATAATGTGAGGCCATCTAAATATGAAAATATCCTGCCTTGCCACAATATAACCACTAATTATTGCAGTCATAAAATCACATTTTCTTGCAACCGCGTTTGAATCAAACCATTGTCATTAAAGCATTTTTGTATACCTTCTAACTATTATGAAACTAGTGTAAAAGATACGAGAGATTACTTTTCTCTGTATACACCATTATATTTATAAAGGCTAAAACCGTAACATCAGCTGTACGTAAATAAAAATAATTTGCACCTAAATGGTATAGGAAAGATGTTATTACAGTAAATTATGACAGATAACAATCCATACCTAGATTTGGTAAGATAATTGATATTTTTTCTTTTGACAGAAATCTCTTTTTATGTAATCCATCTTGGTACTGGTCACTGATAATCATTTGTAACAAAGGTACAAACAAAGATAACAAAGGGTTACAAATATAGCACAGTAGGTGACCATTCTCTGTAACCGCCAGGTTACCCGGGAGGACTACCTCATTCCATACAGGTATGACAATTAATTCTATAACAACAGTGGACCAACGACAAAATGAAAACCGAGCTTTACAGGATTATAATAGAATACACAAATGTTTGTTCAAAAGATGATAATATGTTCCTGACATATCAAGTTACGATGTCATCTATCAACGTACTGAGGACATTATGTCAACAATACATGAATCATTTCACCTGAAATCGTTTACTTAAATCTCCATGTCTCCAAATGATGGACAATAATACACGTTTCATATTTTTACAATTTTCGTTACACTATAGTAACACTGCTGCACTTGAGAAATTCAAGACATGCAAGATACACAATAAAGTTTAGAGTAAAACTACTAGTTATTCTGAAATATACTATTAGTTTCTGGGACCACATCAGAAGTTTACACTGAAACCAGTCATATTAAAACTACTAAAACACTAAAGTACTAAAGTATTTCCATCTCTTTAATTCTGATATAAGTTAGTTTATTTATCATTTTAATCTTAATCAAATTTGATTCAAACCATATGCACACAGTGTATGTGCTAGGAAAATGACATACATAATATTGAGTTATCCAAGAAGCACCGGCCCTTGGTGACTCTTGCATCTAATCAACTGCCTTGTACAGCACTTGTTTTTTGGACTAGTCACGAGGTGGATTCCTCTTATTTTAGATTGTCATTTCCGTGTTAAATTTAATTTGTCGCCAAATGCAAGGTGAAAGGAGACTGACTGGTTTACATAGTGATAATAGATTCCTAAATGCATCGGCCCTTGGTGACTCTTGCATCTGATCAACTACTACAAACAGTACTTGATTTCTTGCACTAGTCACAGGGTGGATTGTTTCACTATGTCACCTCTCTATCATCCTCTTTTTATTTTATTTATTATATATTCTTTATACTATATTTTTCACTTGAAATCTCTAGACTTTGTGCCACCTCTAGTACATAATCGGCAGCAACATTCACTTGTGATAAACCAGAGACATTTAGTAACATGTGTTTAATCGTCTCTGGATACATACTGTTTATTGTATATGACTGTTTTATTTTCTATATATGTAATAATGTAATACTTGTAATGACTTTGCCCTGCATGGGCCCTTGATTGGAATAAACATATTCATTTATTTATTTTTATTTACTAAAACACCAATATTTATGTTAAGTTCAGACAGGTTTTATTTTCATAAATTATCATAATTATAAGAAATAATTAACAAAGATTATTGTTTTTTACAGTATTCATTTTGGAAAAGTGTGAATGAATCCCTGAACCCAAGTCACTTACAGTTTAAGATTCAACTGTATAAATTTGGTCTACTATAATCAAATTTTGCTAAATGTGCATTCATGGCACTTAGCAGTAAAGTACATTTGTACTGCTAAAATAACATAACAGTACATGGATGCTATTGTTTGTCTTCAAAGTTCATTAGTTATTTCAAAAATATATATGAGACTATTTTTAGAATGAGTAATACTTACATTTATGAATAAATGTAAGTGTTACTCATTCTAAAAATAGTTATAGATGCTCATCATGTTCACAGGGTTTCTCAACTATTTCTTATTGTGACTTTGACCATTGACTTCAAGAACCAAACCTAAGACACTGCTTGATGCCTGTTTACCTTTTTATGCATTAAGATTTGATATAGATGGTCTGTGTGTGCTCTGGCATGACATTGGAATAAAATGAACATATATATAAAACATTATTAGCTAGGCTATGGAATAGCCTAGTTTATAGATAGTTCTTGGTGAGAAGTGAGGAGTACACTTGCGCAGTAAGGAGAACGCATGCCCAGAAGACTATTGACCAATAGGAATTTCAGATTATCGAAAATCAAAATGGCGTCCAGTTTCGTCCTGATAAAACGGGGCGGGTTTAATTTTTTCTGTTTCCTTGTGGAAGTTGAAATGTATTATAAACATTTACTATTGGTGGTACTGGGAATAGGTTTGTAGAGGATGATGGGATTGGTATTGCAATATCGCTTAGCCAGATTTATAAATATAGATATGATAAAAAGAATAAGAACAGTAATGTATAAATTTAAAACCAGAAGTTAATGAGACATCAGAGAGATGGCAGCCATCTCTGTGGGCCCTGCTGTAATATAAGTGCAAATTTAAGTGTGTGTGGACACAATACAGGGGTGGACACAGTACAAGTGTGGACACTACACAAGTATAGACACCATCATATTATCAAGATATCAACAGAATGTAAGCAATAATCTGACCTTGAAGACAAAGGTCAAGATCAAAGGTCACCAATCATTGTTCATGACACATCGTCTTAGAGTGATCTATCTAAATGCAAAATATCAAAAGCCTATCTCAAAAGATAAAAAAGTTATAGCCCTGACACGACTTGTCATTAGAAAAGCAAATATCTGCCCTTAACGACAAAGGTCAAGGTCAAAGGTCACCAATCATTCCTCATGACACATTGTCTTGAAGTGATCTATCTACATGCAAAATATCAAAAGCCTACCTCAAAAGACATAACTTGTTTTGTCATTATAAAAGCAAAAATCTGGCCATGACGACACAGGTCAAGGTCAAAGGTCACCAATCATTGTTCATGACACATCAGCGTGAATTGATCTATCTAAATGCAAAATATCAAAAGCCTACCTCAAAAGACATAACAGTTACAGCCCGGACATGACTTGTCATTATAAAAGCAAAGATCTTACCTTGACGACAAAGGTCAAGGTCAAAGGTCACCAATCATTGTTCATGACACCTCGTCTTGAAGTGATCTATCTACATGCAAAATATTAAAAGCCTATCTCAAAAGACAAAAAAGTTATAGCCCGGACACGACTTTGTTACGGACGGACAGAGTGATTACTATAGGGCGTCCGTCACTATAGGGCGTCCGTCACTATAGGGCGTCCACCACTATGTGGCGGGCCCTAATAAATAAAGATGAGGTATTGTGCAATAATCAATAATATACAAATACTATAAAAGACTTTTCAATTGTGTTAAACAAAGCGTGATTGTAGTTTATTGAGATACTTAGGCAATGGAGAACAAAAGGTGGAAATTGCGTTTTTTGCAGAAGAATAAAGAGCTGCCCTAGGAGAATGCAAGAACAAAAAAAACAAAAAAAAACACGAGACTACTTTGAGTTGCTGTTGCCATAAAATTAGAGGTTTGATTGAATCAGTGACTGTTTTATCACATGTGCAAACCAACAGAAGAAATTACAAAGAAGTACCGAGAAAGGCTTACTTCAAGTATTGATTTGAGTATACAAATACATCATGAGCCACAACACCCTTGTCAATCAAACACGCAATTTTCTATCCAAGGCTATTCCATAGCCTAGCGTATCATTTTTATTTCATAATAAAGGGCTACGCCGAGCGCAGCATGATACGACCACAGCATGTCATCCACTGAAATTTGAAAAAGAGTAATTTAAAGTGAGTATGGACATAGGAAAGAGCTTGACACAATAATTAGATGGACGCAATAAGGAGATTGAGCGAGTAATTAGCTGGACACAAACTAAGGAAAATAACAAGTGATGACCCTAAAGGATGTCTCGCCTGTCCCTGCAGGACTCTAAATTGATGTAAAATCTAAGTGAACTAATCAGAAAAGTGAACATGCTCACTAGACTGTGAAATTGAGGTCAAGGACAAAAGTCACCTGCCAGACTGACATGTACTACCCAAGACCAACCTACATACCAAATATTATCAACCTACCACTTTTAGTTATTGAGAAATTGACTTAAGCAGAACAACTTAACATGGCCACTAGACCGTGAAATTGAGGTCAAGGACAAAAGTCACCTACCAGACTGACATGTACTACCCACGACCAACCTACATACTATATATTATCAACCTACCACTTCTAGTTATT
>MJUU01047899.1:219041-232902 GCA_002080025.1 Modiolus philippinarum | reverse complement strand
ATTTACCTATCCCATATTTAAATCATGTAATACTATATGGGGAAGATCCTAAATGATACTCTTTTTTATTTCTTAAAACTTTGATTTATGTCATAGATTAATAGGTGAAAAAAAAGTTTAATATTCAATGTAAAAGCCTTGGAGTTTGAGAACTAAAAATATGTATTGGTACTTCAGATCGCACAATTTAGATATGCAACATAAGTATAACTACAGAATAAAACATAAGAGGAAAATTCTGATTGTTATAGAAACGTGTTGGCTGTAATTTGGACAACTAAATGCACTGGGGCATTTAGGGAAATAATTTTTGTTTTACGCATCCAAGTCAAAGCGGTACCTCTACAGGAGGGGGAAGATATGGTATAGGTAATCAAGTAATCAGGTACTAAGGTAGAATCAAATATCTGGCTTTTTAAAGCTTATTTGTTTGTTCTACATATAAATTTTTTATCTCATTACTTAATAAAAAAACTTTGTAATTTTTTCACTAATTATGCAATAAAGATGCTTCATATCAAATAGAAAGGGTGATGATTTGCAATGATCCAGTCATACAGTTCCCTTAAATTTTGGCCTGGGCTCATACAAATTTATAGATATCACTGTTTACTCTAACTCATAAAATGGGTCTGTCCGACGGACAAAACCGTCATTTTGGCAGAAGTACTGGCAAAAGATCGTAAAGTGTCGGTCTGAAAGTCTTACATTGTTTTTATTGTTTAAAATAAGGTTTCAGCTAGGCTGCAAAAATTATGATCATCATCTGTTAGATTTGAGAATTTATTTTGTTATCCCTAGCATTTCCTGTCAAAAAACTTCTGTCAAATTGATAAAATTGTTGACTTTCAACACAAAAGAAAATTGCATGATGGAAATTATGAGAACTGACAAACTGAGTTAGGAAAAAACGTGGTGATTTTTCAGAAATCTCTGATAAAACAAAACGTAAAAACTTTTAGCCTGGTAAACTTTTGGTAGGTTCAACAAGCTGTATTTGACTGCTGGACCAAATGTCTACCAAATTTTTAATGTATTTGACGAAGACTACATTAATAGGGAATCATGCTTAATTGCTATATTTACTGATGTGGTTGTAGTTTGACTAATGTCTCTTTATTTGATTCTTTCTAAAGCTGTAAAGCAGTCATGTCTATAGACAGATTTTATTTCATTTTTTATTAAGAATTTGTGAAAGAATTTCTGTATTTAAATATGTTTGTACACAACAATTATTAACTAAGTAGTAAAAATGTATAATTCACATTAGGTACAGTAAAATTTTGATGGCTTGAAAACCGAAGGACAGATGAAAACAGTTCGAGCTAAATATCAAGGTCCAACTGTGTTTGAACTTGAAAATAGGGACCACAAAAAGTGTTCCAGACATCCATTGTGTTCCAGTTAATTGCAATTACAGTGTAAGACAACCCATGTAAGATCTATGCATGTGACCTAGTCCTCCACATGTAAATGACCAACCATATGTGTTCATTTTTTGTGATACAACAATCGTAACCATGACTAAACATCATAAGACACCTGATGTCACAATGTAAGGTACACTTAAATGGAGATGATGTTATGTGCACAGTATAGGTTTCCAGATGTTTCTTGTCATATTCTACAGAGGAAATAAGAACTTGCATTCAATCAAAATAAAAGATCGGAGTATCTTATACTTGTGTAAGAAATTCTACGTTTTTTCCTCACCTTTTGCTACACTTAACTCGAGAAAAGATGAAATTTCTTACACTTATGAATGATATCCTGATCTTAATCTGATCTAATGCAAGATCCTACTAATCTTACCTAGGAAGAGTTATGCACCTCTGTTTGGGAGATTTTTATGGAATTGCAAACACGACTTACCTTTTGGTCAAATGAAGAAGCTGTCTGATGATAATCATACAATGGTACAAAGTATCCCTCTAATAATCCCATCAATAATATTAAGTAGACTCCGTCATGGAACTATAAAACAAAATTAATATTGGCTCTTTTCAACTTTCATATATGTACAGTTTAACCTAAGTAACACAATTCTGGACTGCTTGTAACAAGGGAACATTTATCAGTCTGTCCAGATATGAAGGAAGTGCTTCCCATTTCTTTTTATTTCAATGTCAGTTCCTTGATAGGCTTAATTACATCTTGGCTAATTCCTGTCTTCATCGCCATTGTCAAAAGTGTTTAATTTTTTTATAGAAATATTTTGAAAGGTTTTATTTTTATCTTATTATTCAACATTAACAATGAATCTGGTTGTAGGCTGGAGTTTGCTTCCTTCAAAGAATCAAAATACAGTGACACTTGTGAAATCAGACAAATAAATTTTCAAATGTCCTGTCAGAGGGGGCATAACATTTTATGTTATGCATTAAGCATAAAAAACAGCATTTTGTGAAATAATGAAGCGGTTTATATATAACAAGGCAATTAGAGTTATTTCCCTTATATCACAAATCACTAAACTTCTATTGACACTGATTTTTTTATAAACATCTATTTATAATGAATAGTGGGTAATAAATGGGTGCTGATAGTAGTTTTAGCTATAAAAATTCGGAGAGAATTCAGAGAGAAAATCTGAAAACAGTAACAGATCACTAATTATTCATTGTTATGATAATAACATTTTGATCTATTTTTGGTTAAACTCAAACAAAGCACAAAAGGTATTTCAGATTTTCAAATTAAGCACATGAAGTCCTGCTATATTCATGTTGATTTTTTAATGAGGTAACTCCTGTTTGCATGTGCTAATTTTCTTTACTTATCCTAGTTTTAAAGCAGAGCTAGCATAAAATGTTTCTGCTATACTTGGTTAGTTCTAAGAATGAGCTAGCATTTCTTTTATTTCTGCTTGCTAATCTGAACATACGCCCATTTTTGCAGTTATAAAAAAGAACTATAATATAAATGTTTTGTTTAATGAGGTAAATTTGCAGAAGAGCTAGCAAAATGTTTATTATAGCTAAGGTTAGGCTTGATGAAGAGAAAGCATACAATGTTTCTGCTTGCCAAGTATAGCTCAACTTGATAAAGGGCTAGCTTTATGTGAATTTGAAAAGGTTACTTTTGATGAACAGTGATCTTGAAATGTTTCTGTTTGCTAATGTAGACTAGAGGCTAAGATACTGAGCCTGAATCACTCACCTAACAAAGATGCTTCTAAACCATGCCTATGCTGATGACCAAAAATGTTTTTCCTATTGGGTCTAATATTAAGCTATGTTCTCTACTGACATCCATGTTTTTGTCAGATTCAATTGAAAAAAGTATTCTTTGTTAATATCTTTCCATACATAATTTACTCCAATATAATTAAGTTAAATTTGCTTGAATGGTTTCAGAGTAGATGGATCTTCCATACATCATTACTGTAAAGTTTGGTTGAATTTGCTTCATTGGTTTCAGAGGAGAAGATGAAAATGTGATTTTCCCATAGGGTCCAATGTTAAACAAGAGCTGTCGCCGAATGGCAGCCAAATATACCCCCGCTCATTGAACCCGGATTCCATATTGTAAGTGCAAATTTAAGTTGGTGTGGACACAGTACAATTTTGGACACAATGATATAATCTTCAAGAAAGATAAAATTCACCCTTTATTTAGCCTATTTGATATTGTACAAAAGAATCATTACCATTAGAGAAATTTCATTACAACACTTTGAAAACAACTTTTCAATGTGTGTTTCTCCCACAGCTTGATTTCACAATATCTACGCTTTAAATTATTCCTTAGAAAAAAGACATTAACAAAAGTCACAGTCAAATTATCTCCCCTTCCTGGTTTCATACAATAATTACATTCCTTAATGCACATCTCCATATAGTGTCCTTCCTTTGTCTAAAGTTTCATTAAAATCCTTCAAGTGATTAAAGAGGAGTTGCGCTTACGAGGTAACCCATACATAGGGAATCACCAAAAGTCAAAGTCAAATTATCTCTCCTTCCTGATTTCCAACAATAATTATATTCCTTCATGCACATCTACATATAGTGTTCTTCCTTTGTGTAAAGTTTCATAAAAATCCTTCAAGTGGTTCAAGAGGAGTTGCGCTTACGAGGTAACCCATACATAGGGAATCAACAAAAAGTCTAAGTCAAATTATCTCCCCTTCCTGGTTTCGGACAATAATTATATTCCTTCATGCACATCTCCATATAGTTTCCTTCCTTTGTGTAAAGTTTCATCAAAATCCTTCAAGCGGTTTAAGAGGAGTTGCGCTTACGAGAAGTGTGGACAGACGGACAGACAGACAGGGTGATTCCTATATACCCCTCCGCCAAAACTTTGTTTGCAGGGGGTATAATTATGATTCGTGCTGGCAGCCATGTTTTTTAATGGATCGAAACGAAATGAGCAATCTTTGTTAAGGACATTCCATACTTCATTCCTGCAAAGTTAGGTTATACATTTGCTTCAGCGGTTTCAGAGGAGAAAATGAAAATGTGATTTTCCCATAGGTCCAATGTTAAAATTTGTTCCGTGCTGGCAGCCATGTATTTTATTGAATCCAAATGAAATGACCAATCTTTGTTGAGGACCTACACTGGTGGCCATGTTTTTATCGGATCGGAAGGAAATGATCAGAAGGAAATGAGCAATCTTTGTAGGACCTTCCAACGTTTTGTCAAAATTTCTTCAGTTGTTTCAGAGGAGAAGATGAAAATGTGATTTTCCCATAGGGTCCAATGTTAAACTATGTTCCTTGCTGGCAGTCATTTTTTTTATTGGATCCATCGAAATGAGCAAACTTTGTTGAGGACCTTCAGTTCATCATTCCCGTAAAGTTTGGTTGAATTTGCTTCAATGGTTTCAGAGGGGAAGATAAAAATGTGATTTTTCCCATAGGGTCCAATGTTAAACGAAAGTTCCCCGCTGGCGGCCATGTTTTTTATCGGATCGGAACGAAGTAAGCAATCTTTGTAAAGGACCTTCCATACATCATTACTGTAAAGTTTGTTTCAATTTGCTTCAGTGGTTTCAGAGTAGAAGATGAATTTGTGGTTTTTCCCATAGGGTCCAATGTTAAAACTAAGTTCAGGCCATGTTTTTTATTGGATCGGAACCCAATGAGCAATCTTTGTAAAGTACCTTCCATACATCATTCCTGTAAAGTTTGGTTGAATTTGCTTCAGGTGTTTCAGAAGAAAAGAAGAAAATGTGATTTTCCCATAGGGTCCAATATTAAGCTATGTTCCTTGCTGGCAGCCATTTTTTTTATTGGATCCAACCGAAATGAGCAAACTTTGTTGAGGACCTTCAGTTCATCATTCCTGTAAAGTTTGGTTGAATTTGCTTCAGATGTTTCAGAAGAAAAAAAAATAAATGTGATTTTCTCATAGGGTCCAATGTTAAACTATGTTCCGTGCAGGTAGCCATGTTTTTTTATTGGATCCAAACAAAATGAGCAATCTTTGTGAAGGACCTTCCATAAATCATTCCTGTAAAGTTTGTTTCAATTTGCTTCAGCGGTTTCAGAGTAGAAGATGAATTTGTAGTTTTTCCCATAGGGTCCAAGGCTAAAACTAAGTTCAGTGCTGGTGGCCATGTTTTTTTATTGGATCCGAATGAAATGAGCAATCTTTGTAAAGGACCTTCCATACATCATTCCTTTAAAGTTTTGTTGAATTTGTTTCAGTGGTTTCAGAGGAGAAGATGAAAATGTGATTTTCCTGTAGGGTCGAATGTTAAACTATGTTTTGTGCTGGCAGCCATGGTTTTTGTTGAATCGGAATAAAATGAGTACTCTTTGTAAAGGACCTTAAGTACATCATTCCTGTATAGTTTGGTTAAATTTGCTTTAAAGGTTTCAGAGGAGTTGCTGAAAATGTGATTTTTCCCATAGGGTCCTATGTTAAACCTAAGTTACGCGCTGGCAGCCATGTTTTTTATCGGATCGGAACGAAATTAGCAATCTTTGTAAAGGACCTTCCATACATCATTCCTGTAAAGAAAGTTTGGTTGAATTTGCTTCAGTGGTTTCAGAGGAGAAGATGAAAATATGAAAAGCTAACAGACGGACGGACGACGGGACAGATTACGGACGACGGACGCCAAGTGATGGCAATAGCTCACACTGACCCTTTGGGTCAGGTGAGCTAATAAAAGGAATAACTAGAATAAAATATCTCTTCTTGATACGATCATGGAATTTCTGGATTCATAACATTTTTTTGCTAGCTATCTTTCCATTCAAATTTTTACCCTAAACAACAATATAGATAAACATAATCTTATACTGTGTTCAGATGTACATGTACTAGTTATTTAAGCATCAAACAAATATCGAGAACGTTTTTGATGTGCACAAGTTACTTATTACGTTTGAACTCAATGTTACAAATACATCTTGAGTAAAACAATATCTGACGGGTATTAGTTTAATACATACTGATTTCAATAAAATTGATTCACTTGTGAATGCAGCATTAGTTTCACTGTTATTAGATAAGCTGTGTGAATGCTTGGGTTAAATATAGATTACACCACAAGATCCTGTTCACTACCATATTTTATCAACTAGAGATAGTTAAATTTTAAAATTTTAATTGCGAGGCTTGCAGCGCATTTTAAAATTTTTAAATTTAACTGTAGAGAGTGATAAAATATGGTAATAATCAGGATTAAGTGGTGTAATTTTTCTCTCTAATGATACATGATAAAGACCAAAAAGATTTGACGGGAAATAGCAAAAGGCTTTATTCAACATACGTTGAATATGAAGATTTACCTAACGGGTCAAAACCTGTTTAAACTTGACATATCATTAGAAAAATGTCATACATCTATTGTAATTTTGATAACTTACTTGTTGTTCCAGATCTGTGACTTCAAAGTTAATTTTCAGTAACTGTTTGTTGACAAATGTAACAAGGGTCTGTAAATAATTGTTTACAATTTATAAATCTAAAATCAAAACTAGAGCTGTCACCAAATTGCAGCCAGTTAAACCCCTGCTAATAGAACTCTGAATCAATACAAGAGCTGTCGCCGAATGGCAGCCAGTTATACCCCCGCCCATTGAACCCTGAATCAATAAGTAAGTGCAAAAATAAGTGTGTGTGGACACAATACAGGTGTGGACACATATATAACAAGTGTGGACACAATACAGGTGTGGACACATTACAAGTATGGACACAATACAAGCATTTACACAGTTGGATGTTTGGTTGCCGAGAAAGTGACAAAATAGTTCACCTTGGAAAATGAAAGTAAAAAAAATCATAAAGTCATAAAAACAGTAAGTAGTACAGCAATATGGCTGAAAAAGGGAGATGCAGTATAGAACCCTTCAAAGAAGCTCCATACCAAATATGAAGTAGCTGTCGTGTGCAGTTCCTTAGAAAAATGCGACGAAAAAGTCACAATTTGGAAAACGAAAGTAAAAAAGGCACGAAGTCGGTAAACAGGAAGTGGTAATCCGATATAGCAGAAAAGGGGAGGCGCAGTATAGGACCCATACTGATGCCCCATTCCAAATATCAAGTGGCTGTCATGTGAGAAAAATGCGACGAAAAAGTCACAATTTTGAAAATAAATGTAAACTAGAGGCTCAGCTACTGAGCCTGTATCGCTCACCTGACAAAATGCTGAACAGCAGGATTTTTCGATGTTCTGTATGGTGGCCATGTTTTTATGTGAATTTCCCATAGGACCAAAATAAACTTTGTTCTGTGCTGGCAGCCATGTTTTTCANGTAAACAGTAACTGGTGATCCGATATGGCCGAAAAGGGGAGGCGCAGTATAGGACCCCATACTGATGCCCCATTCCAAATATTAAGTGGCTGTCATGTGTAGTTGCTGAGAAAAATGCGAGGAAAAAGTCACAATTTGGAAAATAAAAGTAAAAAATGGACAAAGTCGGTAAACAGGAAGATGTGATCCCATAAGGCCCAAAAGGGGAGGCGCAGTATAGGACCCCATCCTGATGCACAAAACCACATATCAAGTGGCTGTCATGTGTAGTTGCTGAGAAAAATGTGACAAAAATATGTGTGACGGACGGACGGACGGACGGACGGACGGACGGACGGACGGAATGACGGACGGACGGACGGAATGACGGACGGACGGACGGAATGACGGACGGACGGATGGACGGACAGAGGTAAAACAGTATACCCCCCTCCTTCAGAGCAGGAGTATAATAATAAGTGCAAATTTAAGTGTGTGTGGACACAATACAGGTGTGGACGCAGTACAAGTGTGGACATAATACAAGTATGGACACAATGATATACCTCCCCCTTTTCCCAGAAAATATAAACTGAATTATCTGTTTTTAAAATTTCAACCAGCAACCATTTACTTCATGCACATTTTCAGTTGGCATTACAACTGTGTAACATTTCATCAAAATCAATGCAACCGTTTAAGAGGAAATGGGCTGACAACTTTTCTCCCCACTTTTTTCCAGAATATTCAAAGACGAATTACCTCCCCTTCAAAATTTCGAGCAGCAACCATATTACTTCATGCATATTTTCAGGTAGTATACTACAACTGTGTAACATTTCATCAAAATCTAGGCAGCAATTTAAAAGGACATGGGCTGACAACTTTTTGTCCCCTTTTTCCCTTTTTCAAAATCAAACAAGTGTGGATCTTATTGCAAGGCAATACCAAGTCTCCTACTGGTAGAACAAGGTTTTATTACACTAGAAAAGTTGGTAAAATATGTTTTCGAAGTCCAAGGCCTATAACTCTGTCAAAAAAATCAGTGGACCAGAGCCAAACTAAAGCTTGATCTGTAACTCATTGAGGTACACTCACATACCAAATATCAGATCAATACCTGCAACAGTTTAGAAACTAGTGGCTCAGAGACTGAGCCTGTATCGCTCATCAGACAAAATGCTGAACAGCCGCTTTTTCGATGATCTGCATGCAGGTGGCCATAATTTTTATCAGATTGAAATTAAATGAGCAATCTTTGTGAAGGACCTTCCATACATCATTCCTGTAAAGTTTTGTTAAATTTGCTTAATTGGTTTCTGTGGAGTTGATGAAAATAATGTTTTCCCATAGGATCCAATGTTAAATATTAGTTCCCCCCTGGTGGCTATGTTGTTTGTCAGATTGGAACAAAATGAGCGATCTTTGTAAAGGACCTGCCATACATCATTCCTGTATAGTTTAGCCGAATTTGCTTCAGTGGTTTAATGAAAATGATGTTTTTCCAATAGGGTCCATTTTACTGAAATTTTCTGTCCAAGGCCCATAACTCCGTCAAAAATCAGTAGACCAGCACCAAACTTGAACTTGATCTGTAACTCATTAAGGTAGACTTGCATATAAAATATCGGATCAATACCTCCAACAGTTTAGAAAAAAGTGTGGAAAACTGACATTTTACTAAAATTTTCTAAGTCCAAGGCCCATAACTCTGTCAAAAATCACTGGACCATAAACAAACTTATACTTGATCTGTAACTCATTAAGGTAGACTCATATACGAAATATCAGATCAATACCTGCAATGGTCCAGAAAAAAAAGTGCTGAATCTGATGCAGGACTAACAGACCGACAGATGGACAAACCTTAAGTCCCCTTCGGCTATCGCCAGTAGGGGACTAATTATCTCCCCTTCAAAATTTTGAGCAGAAACCACATTAATTCATGCACATCTTCACGTGGAAAACTACAACTATGAAACATTTCGTTAAAACCCAAGCATCCGTTTAGGGGGACATGCACCGACAAGATAGATGAATGGACAGACAGACCGACGAATGGAAAGTGTGATTCCTATATAACCCCAAAACTTAATCTGATGAAAGGGTTAATATCATTAACCATTCTTCAGAGTGATTTTCATACTTATAATTTCAATTAGCATCTGGGATAGGCTTCAAATTTCATAAATTGTCATAACTAGTACCCAAAAGTTACATTTCCAATGATCAAACCAAAACTTGACCTTCAAACCCTCACAAGGGGCGAATTTCAAATTTTTATTTATAATCTTTAGTCTGATTTTGATGCGTTTTTTTTTCAATGAAATCTTTCAGAAGAGTAAACATAGCGCTAAACTACTGTGAAAGTACTATTGTTCGTGGGGTTCCAATTTTCGTGGATTTCGTGTGCCGCTAAAACCATGAAATTAAGTTCCCAACGAAATGCATTTTTCCAAACAGTTTTAATGCAATGAATTTTACACCACGAATTTAAGCATATATGAAAAGGGGATATTTATAAAACATAGGTAATCAACGATTACAGAGTTCGCCTCGTTATGGCCCATTGTCAGAGTAACCCAATTTCACCTAGATGCTGATCTACCATCCATGATGTATGCATATGCAAGGTTACATGATCCTACCATGTATAGTAACTGAGATCTGAACTCATCCTAAATCTTGAATGTAAATCAATCAAGCTTAAAATATAGGTCAAAGTAACCTAATTTTGCCTGGATGCTGACCTACCACCAGAGATGCATGCATGTGCAAGGTTACATGATCCTACCATGTATAGTGACTGAGATCTGAACTCGTCCAAAAGCTTGAATGTAAATCAATCAAGCGTAAAATATAGGTCAAAGTGACCTAATTTTGCCTGGATGCTGACCTACCATCAGAGATGCATGCATGTGCAAGGTTACATGATCCTACCATGTATAGTGACTGAGATCTGAACTTGTCCGAAAACTTGTATGTAAATCAATCAAGTGTAAAATATAGGTCAGAGAGACCCAATATTCTTGGAGGCTGTGAGTCATCCCAAGATGCACCTGCATGCAAAGTTTGATGACCCTACCATGCATAGTTGCAGAGATATATGCCAAAATAAGAAAGCTGACGCCAGTCCACCTCAACTTCGTTGAGGCGAACTAAAAACACTAAAATTAATGTCCACGAATAAGAGTACTTCCACATTATTAGAATATTGATAACTCTTCCAAGTTATCTCATGAACGTTACATGCTACATGAAATCTGTTAACTACAGATTGGAAATTTCCTCAGGAGCACACTGAAAGAAACCCCATCAACATCCAATAAAAAGTAAAGGTTCTTCAGTCAAATATGTGAAAATGCATTTGAAATGAAATTCACACCCCTTTTTGGTTCCTTTTTCTGAAACAGGAGGGGCCAGGAACGTGAATGAAAACCTCAGCTTATGAGTGTGCCAAGAAACATCATACTAAAATTTGAAAAAGACCCTTTCTACTAGAACCAAAGTTTTGCTGTCCACAGACGCCAACACCATACTTATATAAGACCAAAATTTTGCAGTCATATAAAAAATAGTAAATTTATCCTATAAACAATTTATACAGAAAATACATACTGAGGTATAATAATTGTTATCATCTGTCTATTGTTTGTTTTCTTTCCTTTATCTTTGCTTTAATATAGCCAGAGTAGCCAATTGAGTGTAATAATTAAATTTTGCTCATAATAATTCAATGTTCTTCAACCATAAAATTATCCAGTTTCTGCCTTTGGCTTAAGCAAATTTTTCACTAAAATTTAATCTACCGGGGTATATGTTGTCTATCTTNCAAATATAGGTCAAAGTGACCTAATTTTGCCTGGATGCTGATACACCATCAGAGTTGCATGCATATGGAAGATTACATGATCCTACCATGTATAGTGACTGAGATCTGAACTTGTCCGAAAACTTGAATGTAAATCAATCAAGCGTAAAATATAGGTCAGAGAGACCCAATTTTCTTGGAGGCTGTGAGATAGCCCAAGATGCACCTGCATACAAAGTTTGATGATCCTACCATGCATAGTTGCAGAGATATATGCCCAAATGCGGACGCGGACGTAGACGTAGACGTAGACGTAGACGTGGACGCGGACGAGGACGCCGGGGGTACTCCAATAGTCCCCCTCAACTTCGTTGAGGCGAACTAAAAAGTAAAGGTTCTTCAGTCAAATATGTGAAAATGCATTTGAAATGAAATTCACACCCCTTTTTGGTTCCTTTTTCTGAAACAGGAGGGGGCAATGAACATGAATGAAAACCTCAGCTTATGAGTGTGCCAAGAAACATCATACTAAAATTTGAAAAAGACCCTTCTACTAGAACCAAAGTTTTGCTGTCCCCAGACGCCAACACCATACTTATATAAGACCAAAATTTTGCGGTCGTATAAAAAATAGTTAATTTATCCTATAAACAATTTATACAGAAAATACATACTGAGGTATAATAATTGTTATCATCTGTCTATTGTTTGTTTTCTTTCCTTTATCTTTGCTTTAAAATAGCCAGAGTAGCCAATAGAGTGTAATAATTAAATTTTGCTCATAATAATTCAATGTTCTTCAACCATAAAATTATCCAGTTTCTGCCTTTGGCTTAAGCAAATTTTTCACTAAAATTTAATCTATATGTTGTCTATCTTTCATTCCTGTTTTACCAGGATCAATTTTGCATCTTTGGGAGTACATATACTTCAATATTAACTTCTATAAAAAGAGTTGTAACGGTATGTTTCTGGGCTCAAATTTTGAGATGCCAATTATAACTTGTCGAGTTCTTTGTTATATCCCCTTTGTATCCCCTTTATTTATCATACCTACCTTTTTAACAAGGTTCAGTTTGTCTGGGGCATGGTCAAACAGTGTATCAAATGCATCTCTCTCTGTAATATAAACAATATTATGTATATATTGTCTTGTCTGTCTATTTTGAGGAGAGCAACTTCGTAGCTTTCGGGGTGTTTGCAATCCTCGTTAAATAAATGAAACATTAAATTAAAACCAAACAGACGGACAGACAGACGGACAGACGGACAGAGTGATTCCTATATACCCCCCTGAACTTCGTTCGTGGGGGGTATAATAAAGTAAGATTAACATTTTCAATAATATATACAATGTACTTCAATTATCATAGATAACTGTTTTCCAGCGTATACAATATATAACTAGAGGCTCAGACACTGAGCCTGTATCGCTCACCTGACAAAATGCTGAAGCAGGGTTTTCGATGTTCTGTATGGTGGCCATGTTTATTATGTGAATTTTCCATGGTGCCAAAAATAAACTATGTTCTGTGCTGGCGGCCATGTTTTTTATTGGATCTGAACGAAATGAGCAATCTTTGTTTAGGACCTTCAGTTCATCATTTCTGTAAAGTTTGGTTGAATTTGCTTCAGCGGTTTCAGAGCAGAATTTCAAGAAGATGAAAATGTGAATTTTCCCATAGGATCCAATGTTAAAACTAAGTTCTGCGGTGGCGGCCATGTTTTTTTATCGGATCGGAACGAAATAAGCCTTCTTTGTAAAGGACCTTCTATACATCATTCCTGTAAAGTTTGGTTGAATTTGTTTCAGTGGTTTCAGAGGAGAAGATGAAAATGTGAATTTCCCATAGGGACGGTCAAACTATCTTCCATGCTGGCGGCCATGTTTTTTTATCGGTTCAGAACGAAATGAGCCATCTTTGTTAAGGACCTTTAGTACATCATTCCTGTAAAGTTTGGTTGAATTTGCTTCAGTGGTTTCAGAGGAGAAGAAGAAAATGTGAATTCTCCCATAGGATCCAATGTTAAACCTAAGTTTCGCGATGGCGGCAATGTTTTTTATCCGATTGGAACAAAATGACAATCTTCATAAAGGACCTTCCATACATCATTTATGTAAAGTTTGGTTCAATTTGCTTCAGCCTTTTCAGGGCAGAAGATGAAAATGTGATTTTTCCCATAGGGTCCAATGTTAAACCTAAGTTCCGAGCTGGCGGCCATGTTTTTTATCCAATCGGAACGAAATGAGAAGTCTTTGTAAACAACCTTCCACACATCATTCCTGTAAAGTTTGGTTGAATTTGCTTCAGTGGTTTCAGAGGAGTAGATGAAAATGTGATTTTCCCATAGGGTCC
>MJUU01047899.1:193633-209344 GCA_002080025.1 Modiolus philippinarum | reverse complement strand
TAATTTCAATATTCCCGACCGATGGACTGGTTAATCGTGATACATAACGATATGAGTGACTACGATTGCTGGATATAACTCTAATTACATCTCTCAAGTCTTAAAAGTTAAATATCCACCGGTATTGATTATCACAGGCTCAGCTGTCTAACCATGTGGATACCACATGATAGATGTAATCCCGATTTTGATTGGCTATTGATCAACACATGATTTTCATCCGTTACATAAACGCAAAAATGTAAACAAAACATTTTTCAGCATAGAATTTCTTGCAAATCTCGTTTTTCCTCTAATTTTGTTTCACGACCGTAAAATCGGTAAAAAGCACACATGATTCGTCAAAGTTGACAGGTATTTAAGCAATATATTGCCTTTTTGTGATCAGTAAACATCAGGTATCTTTCTTTACTCGTAGTGATATCGGGTGCTAAATTCTAGAGTTTATACCAGCGTATATTTTGTAGTTCCCGGAAGTCATGTAAACTAAACAATATGGCTTCAAGCCGATCGCAAATTACTGTTTTCGAAAACAGTAAAATAAAATCGAAACCCTCCATAATTGATACTGAAAAAAAAATCAACATAATTGCCAAAAAAGTCCAAAAATTTAGCTTGCTATACTGAACTGCAAATGGTTGCCAAAAATTTGGTTAATCTAAATTTTGACATATTGATTGAGTATAATGAAGGCCTTACTGTCTACATTCCATCTGACTTGGTTCCACTGTAACTGTAATAATCTATTTATAACTGAGAGGATGATCTGTAACTTTTGTTTCTGTCCTTGTTCTGACTGGGTTACTTCTGGTACCTGCACTCTAATGTCTGCTAACTTTTCTGTAAATATAATAGTCAAAAATAAAAGTAGCATAAAACTTGCACTCACCTTGTGGAACTGCAAAGATACATCAGGAAATGATTGATTGTTGTTGAAGGCCTATGCTAAGAGCATTTCACCTATATTGTGACAAAATCTGAACAATCTGTAAATCCCTTTATAGAATAGGTTAGGTTGTCAATGGACGCTGGGGTCTCAGCCACTGTATCCATCTCTATTTCATATTGCACAATACTGTATTGGTTGTGACTTCAGGTGTATGCATGCACATTAATATTGCTACTGTAATGCTGGTGTTCCCAGCATTTATCGAGTGCTATTTCAAATTGCCTAGCATCTTAAGATTCAATTACATATGATGGTAGTGAGTTCCACAGGTCAGCAACTCTTTCGGTAAGAAGAGGAATGGGATTTTGTTAGCTAATTGTGATAATAAAATTTAGAATGATTACATAGAGCCATAATAAAAATATCCTTTATTTATTCCCCTCCCATCCTGAATTTTTCAGCCCCTTCAATAAATTATTTTGATTTTTTGCTCATTTTTGGTTATTTACAGCATTTTCACCTTAAATGGAAAAAAATGCTCCCACCCTTAACTTTTCAAAAATGAGAATCAAGGAATTATTTATAATTAAACATCACAAAAATAACAAGTTTACAACACAAATTTCATGTTTACCTGTGATGGTCTTTTTATACAGTTTATTTCTGTCCATACATTGTACTGATGGACAAGTAATGAGAATTTGATCAAAATTCTGTATTAATCTCCTATATAAGTAGGATTAGCAATCAATACAGTCTATATTATACAGCTTTTTCCTCATGTTTTGAACACATTTTGTGTAAAATACTCATACAAAAGTACAAATATACAGTGCTCCCACGTTATATCACACTTCTTTAATGGCGGTCCCTCAACTTATTCCCAACCATTTTCAAGGTAAATTTTTCAAAAAGTTACATAGTTTCTATGTTATTTATTCACTTGATATATCGCCACCCTCACTTATTGTAAAAAATTTCTCTGGTCCCAAAGGTGGCGATATAACGAGGTGCACTGTACCATGAAATTCCATTCCTTTTCTTATACTTTCATAACACATATTTTACCAATCAATTTTTGAAGAATTTGCCCATCAAATAAATCCTCCAGGATATCTTTAACAATGATTCTGTCATCTGCCAACACATCATTTATCCAGTCCAACAACATCTGAAATCAAAATCACAAAATAATATATATACTTGTTCTTATTTTATTTCATACTGGGAAGTAATCATATTACCTATGGCTTTGTTTGTTCTACAATTGTTTATGAAATTGTCCTGCTAAAGTAAGATAAGCTAAAGAGAAAGATAGCCATACAAATAAAGGGCCACATAAACAGCATGATAAAAATGTATAACAGCAAATTAAACAGGGGTATATATAGACAAGTGTTGCCAGAAAATGACTAAGGACATGGTTCAGTGAAACTTTTTAACTCATATCATATGAAACACCAAAACAACCTTCACTCCAAGAAGAATCTAATAAAACAAACCCTACAAAAATTCAATGAAAAAATTAATGTACTCCATAAAAAACAAGAATTTGGCCCCTCCTGCACCTTATAGCTGGAAAATGGTAAAAGCTGTGCCAAATTATCAACACACTCCCAAAAGCTTACTTTAAGAATAATTCAAAGACACAAACCCTAATACAATCTTATGAAATTGAAAATTTAAGGCATTTCTTAA
This sequence comes from Modiolus philippinarum, assembly GCA_002080025.1. Lineage (NCBI taxonomy): Eukaryota > Metazoa > Mollusca > Bivalvia > Mytilida > Modiolidae > Modiolus > Modiolus philippinarum. Next base: position 206,757 of record MJUU01047899.1, on the reverse strand, counting down.
AGACAGGATTTGGGCCCCTTTTGTCCCTTATTGTTCAGATATGGATTTACATAAGCGTTACGTCAAATTCCGTCGACTTTCTACTGAAAGCTTATTTTCAAGAAAAATCAAAAATCACAAACCTTGTTAAAATTTGATTAAAATTAAAATGTTTTAGGTAATTAATGAAAACGAGACTTTTGTCCCTTATAGCTCCAAAAATCTTAATGAACATAAAAAATCTGATTATTTTAATGACAACTTAATTTCCATAAGGAATCCATTTCAAAAATTGAAATCAGGCTAAAAATAACTTATCTGAAATATTCCACATTCATACCTCTTGTACCACACTTCTCTTGTAAACAAATCTATAAAAACAGCCAATTTATCCCCTTATTGGCCCCTTATTCTGAAAGGGATAGGACAAAGAACCCGAAAGACAGCACACTAAACATCTTACTTTGATTAATTCCTGAACTTTTGGATCTTCTTTAGATGCTGGTTCAATCATAGACCTTTCTTCAAGCTCATCTGAAAAAAAAAAACAATGCACAAAAATTAATCCAATTCTTTAAACCGTTCCTAGGACAAATTTTATAACACCACAGACAAGTATTCTGTTCATTACTACATAATAGGTTTTACAATGTTCCCATACCAACAATATATAAATGTATATAAAAGACACCTGTTTTCTAACACTGGCTTCAGAGAAGTATGTGTACTCTCACACTTCTATACATTTGTTAAACAGATACAGTCTATTTTGAATTGTAACAAGTATGGAAGTTAACATTGATATACAATGTAATACATGTAGTAAGTTTCATTACTGTTGACTCAAAGATCTTGTCATTTGGTAAATGTTAGCCTCAAGTTTTGAATTATGGGTAACTACAGCTGTCGCCGAATGGCAGCCAGTTATACCGCCACTCACTGAAACTTGAAACAATATAGTAAGTGCCAATTTGAGTGTGGACAAACTATAGGTGTGGACACAGTACAAGTATAGACACAATGTTATACCTCTGCCCATTTTTTCAGAAAATATTAAAAGTTGATTTATCTCTCCTTTAAAATTTTGGCCAGCAACCATATTATCTCATGCACATCTCCAGGAGGTATACTACAACTGTGTTGCATTTCATCAAAATCCAAGCAGTCTTATAGGAGGACATGCACTGGCAAGGTTCCTATGCCCCTTTTTCCAGTAAATATTTAAAGTTGAATTATCTCCACTACAAAATTTATAGCAGCATCCAAATTACTTCATACATATCTTCAGGTGGCATACTATCACTTTGCAGCATCTCATCAAAATCCCAGCAGCCGTTTACATAGACATGCACTGACAGGGTTTGTCCGCCTTTTAACCAGTAAATATTCAAAGTTAATTATCTCCCCTTCAAAACTTCAAGCAGCAACCATATTACATGTACATCATGCATATCTTCAGGTGATATACTTCAACCATGTAACATTTCATCAAAATTCATGCACCCATTTAGGAGGATATGTGTCGATAAGGTACATGGATGGACAGACAGTCTGACTGACAGACATGGTGATTCCAAAATGGCCCTGCATAAAAACTGCATGTCTAGCACTATTACCATTTGTGAAAATACTCATAGAAATATCAAGGAAATATCATTTCAATACATTGTTTTGGAGATCCTTTCATTCTCAGAAGGACGTAACATCTTTTATGACATTCAAGGCATTTTCAGGTTCACACATATTTCTGGCTTATTGCATTTCCAACACACACGATGTCAATGCATCTCAGAAAGGCCACCTAATATGTAACATAAGGGAATTTTACTTTTCGCATGAAGATGAGTATTTGCTCTGAATGACATGATTTTTATTTGCACTTTTTTAAAGAAAATTTTCCAGTTAAATCGACGCAGTTCACTTCCAAACATAAAAATCTTGTGTTATCCTGTAGAGAGTACAGTCATTTTACTGTGGTTTTTAACTTCAAGCTTAATAATTAAACAGAATGAAAAAAATTGCAACTTTTTATAACATTATATAAGTGGAACTTGTCCAATAAGATATTGTTATTTACAACAAGTACTAAGCGGAAGATGTCAAGCACCACAACGCCACTATTATCATGTAACAAAGTGCTAAGATAAGTATGCTGTCCCGTAGAAGTTCTATATCTCCAAAACAATGTATTCAATGTCTAATTAATGAATATGCATAAAGCAAAAAAAGTTCAAAGTCCATGTTTACTGACAATTTATTAAGTCAGACTGATACCAATAGATGTTACACACAATAAAACTGTCAGAGAGGATTCTTCAAAAAAGATGATCCATGTAGACATAATTAGTTCAAGGCAGCAAAGTTAATTTGTTAAATTGATCTCTTAGTTTTGTCACCAAGAGTCAGAGTGACTTTTCATGCAAGAAAAATAATGGCCTTCATCTTTACAGCATTCCAAATCTACTGTTTGCCCTTCATATAATATTATATTAAGTCCTAAGGTAACCAGACATTTTTGAGTGTATTCATTTTAAAGGTTTTGAAGTGGCACTCTTAAGTTGAGTGAATTTACTCAGAGAAAGAAAATCTTTATTATAGCTGGATGGATGGGTCATGGTTTAAGACTATTCCTCTTGTGACCAGCCCATGACAACTATCAGTAGGGCTATAAATGCACATATCAAAATTATATGAATGTTCCCATTCTGTGTTTTCAACTTGGTGTTGATTTTTTTTTCAACAAGAAGACATTTCTTCAGACCTAAAAAGACCATTATTACAACATCATGTTCAAGCACATTTTCGAGTCCAAAGACATTTTGCTTGACCTTTTTTAAAATTAGAATTTGGCAATAAGTGTTAAGGAAAATGCCACAGTTTTTTTTTTTTAAACTGACCCCATCAACCTCTGTTACAACTGGCAGAAAACCTAGAAGATAAATTTGAGTAGATTTATTACATTCTTTTGCAAATTCAGAAAAAACTGTTAAGTTAGAAAAAACATTCCAAATTTTGGGAGAATAATATCAGAGTTTATTCTTTCAAATAAGATGTTATAAAATAATAAACATAACATACTTGGCTGCCTGTAAATAAATTGTTAATTGAGAATTAGAATGTTTAGTTGAACCGACCTATTTCTAGTGATCCAATGTCAATTCCTGTAAACAAAAAACAGTAAACAAATCCTTATTTTACATCAAAGACATGTCAATCAATTTTTTGACAAAAAGATTACATTTGAAGGCTCAAAATAAGTGTAAAAATTTCACAAAAAGACAAATTAATGGTAAAATTTGACTTAAGGTAGATCGTTATAATACCCGGCGCATTTGCGAAACACAAGTCGGATGCAGAATTGACTTGATTTTCAAGTCGGAATATTCCTTATTTGGCCTTTTCACTGTGACGTCATACTAGACTGACATACACTTTCCCGCGAATTAGCTCCCTTTTTCCCATAAATATTGTCTATTTCGTAAACTGTAGAATATATCTCTCTTAATCAAATGGTGACATATAGATTTTTTCAGCTCAATATAAAGCTAAAATGTATACCTCTGAAATATAAAAAAATATAAAAAATCTGTCTGATATTTATTTCATATGAAAGCGTAACAATAAGCATGTTCTCACAGTTCCCTATGTATTCTTTGTAAATATTGCTGAAAAATACTGAATTTGGTATCATTTTCAAAGCCTGATAGAAGGAAAAGATGATCAGTGACATGTCATTTTTATTTTATTTTTTGAACAAACGGACTAAGATCTACAAAATATTTTAAAACAAACAAATTCTGTCTGATATTTTTATTAGACTCAAACTACCTTAAGTTCCAGATGGGCAATAACAATATAATGTTTCCTTGTGAAATTAATATCCTTTTTTCATCTTCCAGTAAGATATCATTTAGCCTCATACTCACACTACACTTTATATAAGTATATATATATTAGGTTGGTGCTGTCACAAAAAATTAAAAATTCAAAATTAATTAGACTATGTACAATTGATTAACATTAGGCCAAAAATAAAATATTGTTTGTTTCCCCTCCCACGACCGACCCGCTAAAATTGCCGCGACCCACAAAATTTTATCGACCGTTGCTGTTCAAATTATTTTTTTTGGTCTTTAGTCATAGAGTTTGTTATGTAAAACACGCATTATCAGAATATATTTGAAGATTTAAGTATTTTTTTTATTTGAAGAAAAAATAAAATAATTTTCCTACCTACCTACCCATAACCTGAACAACCCAGTGGGGGGGGGAAACAAAAATATTTTTGATGTTGGCCTTAGAACAAATATTGACTGGACTGGGTTTGTAAATGATGGCACAAGGAATCATAAGTGAGGCCCTTCAGGATCATATCTCCTTTTATCTTAAGTCTGTAGCACAAGTTAATTGTCTGCTTCTAAAGACTAGTAAAAATGGACACAGATTGGTGAAAATTTCATACCACTTGTAATGATATGCAGGGGACAAAAAAATTCTAAAAACTTGATCACAGACTAGCTACTGAAAAATTTTGAACTTGGAATCCTACAGTACAGGCCAAAATAAGGAAATCAGAAAGAACTTCTTCATACACAGATCATCCAAGATCTGGAATACCCTACCTGATGACATTGTAAATGCTCCATCAATAAACAGTTTCAAAAATAGACTAGATAAACATTGGAGACACCATGAAATTTACTATGACAACTACCGAGTGGAAATCCTTCTGAATCACCATCATTATGATCACGTAGTTGAGATACTGATGAAAATGAAGAGTCTGGAGAAGTGGCACTTGGTTGAGCCAGTTCCAGAAAACATCCTTATGTATGTATTACAATAAACATTCAATTCAAATAATGTATGGTATATGTGGTTACTTTTGCTTTATTTATGGTTATCCAAAAGTAACAAAAACTGCACATCGTGTAATTTAATTTAAATGTGATTTCATACAGCAAATGATAACAAATCACAAATATTTTTAGTCCATGAAAAAAAATCAATAAATTTTAAAAGACATTTTTGGTTGGCCCAGACTTATCAAGAAGCTGACCTGAAGTTATCAAGGAATTCTCCCATCTTTTTGCGAGCAATATCTTTTTTATTCAATACACAAGAAATAAATCTGCTTATGAAGCATCTATATTTCCTCTTTTAGATTTTGTATTTAAATTACCATCACAAATGCACAAAAAAACAAACAAGACGTTAAAAAACTACCGAAATACTCTTCGGGTCCAATATCTGGTACACCTTGTCTAATAATTATCCTTCAGGTCTAATATCTGGTACATCTTACCTAATTACTACCCTTCAGGTCAAAAATATGGTACACCTTACCTAATAAATACCTTCAAGTCCAATATCTGATAACCTTACCTAATAAATACCCTTCTGGTCCAATATCTGGTATTGTTGGACTGGTGGGAGACTCTATAGCATTTTTACCCTCCTCCTCAAGAATACTTGCTGCAATCAGAAACAATAAACATCAGAATTTTCATAAACTAGAAAAAACTGTGAGCAAGGCTCACCAATATATACCCCCACTCCCCCAATTGACTCAAGGAGTAAAAAAAAATAATAATAAAAAAATAAAAGTAATATCAAATTTTTAAATAGCTGGTGCACAATGGCAATATCTACTGAATATTCTGTGAGAGTTTCATTAAATTTCCCCAAGTGGTCTAGAAGGAGTTGTCGCCACAAAGTATGCACCCCTATGGTGGACAGGATAACAAACAAAGGGACCAACTGACACAAAGATCACTATATACCGCCTGCTAAAGCGGGGGTATAAAAAAGCTGAAAAGTTTATGTATTACAGACTATTTCGAATATGACAATAACTTTATTAATATACTAATTTGAATTTAAACTCATCTTTAAAATGTAAAGAAAGTGTTTTGTCTGGATTTAAATGAAAATCTTCCAGTCTGTGCCTTTAACCACTAGCCCTATGCCCGAGACTAGTAAAATCAGTCTCGGGCTAGTAAAAATTTGAATTCACTAGCCCGGTGGGCTAGTTAAAATTGTACCTTATTAACAAAGAATCTCCTATAAGGGCTAGTGAAATTGAGTTTGGGCTAGTACAATACAGAACCTTACTAGCCCGTTAGGGCTAGTGAATGAAAAAGTTTTTGGCACAGACTGATCTTCCCTGACATGTTAATAAAAGCCATCACGCTCTATGTATCGACTACTGTACTGATAATAAAAATTTGTTGTTCTGTATATGTATAACTTTTGTTTTTATTAAAAAAAATAGGCAGGCAGTTATATGCCCACTCACTGAACCCAATATCAATATGATATATGCAAATTTAAGTGTGTGTGGATACAATACAAGTATGGAAATATTGATATCATTCTTAAGGAACTTTCACTGTGGTTCCAATAAAAACATTCTGTTGAAATCAGACAGAAACACTGAATTCATTCAAACACAATTTGAATGCACAAATAAATGTTTCCCTCCCAAAGCTTTATTTCACAATATCTCCCTCTGAACTATTTCTTTGAGTAATTGTCCATGTCAAAAAATCAGTGCAAAAGGAATCAATGAGATGCCAAAGTCAAATTCTCTAATTTCTAGCTAATCTAACCAACCCCTGACCGGTGTGATAAAAATATTTCTCGTCTCTAGAGATAGAACAACTCATGAGAAATTTCCGGTCAAATCTGTTCGGAACATAATCCTCTGTGTTTTACATTATGTCATTAGAGAAACATTTTCTACAACTTAAACATGTTAATTATGAAATTTCTCACATCTTGTTAAATAAATTTTCAAACATTTAAAAACTCGGCAAGCCTCTTTTTAAAACATTTGCAAAATTTACTTAACTCGGTGTGAGAAATTCCATAATCAACTTACTTCTCGTTGTAGAAACTATATTTATCTTTGATGCCAGGTGTCAGACAATAATCAAATTCCTTCATGCCCATTTCCATATACCGGTAGTGTCTTTCCTTTGTGTAAAGTTTCATCAAAATCCTTCATGTGGTTGAAGAGGGGATGCTCTTACAAAAAGTGTGGACAGAAAGACAGGGTGTTTCCTATATACCCCTTAAACAGTTTGCGGGGGATGTAAGAATGCTTTGCATGATGTTACTTTTTTAATATCAACTACTCTGACATCTGACAACTCATTTTTACGCTGCAATGAGATCACCTCCATACAAAGCAGTTGCACATACGCAAATCAGTAATCTCGATAGATTTTGGTTGACTGTAATCTGTTGTAGTTTGCTGAATGGACCATATTTGAATAGATAAAACACACTTAAAATGTGTCAATCCCAACCTTATGAAATGTTTCATTCTTGATGCATTTCCATAGTTTGCACTTTTAATCATAGTAAGCAAGTAGTAGCTCCTCTATATGGTAGAAAGGTAGTAATAAGTGGGTTTCCATTTATGGATTTCATAACTTATCTGCCAGGACTCCAAACAGAAAGTTGTTTGAATGCCTGGATCAAGTAAAAGCCATGTTTGAACAAGTGAAAATTAGTCAGTACTTGTCCAATTGAGAAAGTAAAATAAACAGCTGCGCCAAGAGCGCATGATACACCCGTTCCCACTTTAAAGCAAACTGATTAATTGATTCTTGAAATTAAAAACTCCATCTGAACAAACATGACAAGGGATTTCTGATATGTACCGGTATGCATTATTTCATCTGATGTTTAACAGTCAAAACTGTATATTGGTTTAGGGGTAGTGATCTCTTAAAATCAAAGAATATCGATGTTTAGACAGTAATTGCAATTTAATGCTTTTTTGAAATAATCAAAGTCCTATATATATATAGCTGGAATGAAAAATCCTTCCACAAAATAAAACAATAGGGAGCTTTCTTCCATCATATCCAACAATCTTGCAAAGTTTCAAGAAAAATGAACAAAGCATTCTCTAGCTAGAATACGACAAGTAGACGGAAATGGTATTTCATGCTTTTTTAAATAATCAAAGTCCCATAACTCTGTAACAAAAAATCCATCGACAAAATATAATGAGATGGAGCTTCCTCTCGTCATGCCAAACAATCCTGAAAAGTTTCAAGAAATATGATCGAGGCGTTCTCTAGTTAGAGCACAACATGTGGACGAAAATTGCAACTTCATGCTTTTTTGAAATAATCTAAGTCCCATAACTCTGGAACGAAAAAATTCAATGACTTAATAAAACAATAGGGAGTTTTCTTCCATAATACCCAACAATCCTGCAAAGTTTCAAGAAAAATGATCAAAGCATTCTCTAGTTACAGTATGACATGTGGACCAAAACTGCAATTTCAAGCTTTTTTTGAAATAATCAAAGTCCCATAACTCTGGAAGGAAAAAGTTGATGACAAAATAAAACTATAGGGAGCTTTCTTCTGTCATACCCAACAATCCTGCAAAGTTTCAAGAAAAATGATTAAAGCGTTCCATAGTTAGAGTACGACATGTGAACGAAATTTGCAATTTCAAGTTTTTTTGAAATAATCAAAGTCCCATAACTCTGGAACAAAAAATCCAATGACAAAATAAAACGATAGGGAGCTTTCTTCCGTCCTACATAACAATCTTGCAAAGTTTCAAGAAAAATGGTCAAAGCATTCTGTAGTTAGAGTACGATATGTGGACGGACGGACAGACAGACAGACGGACGGACACCGGTATACCATAATACGTCCCGTCAAAGACGAGCGTATAAAAATATAAGTGTTTGGCAATTGAAAAATATTACCAGAAGCTTTGTAAGACAATTGAGTTTGATGCGATAAAAAAAACAATGGTAATCAACAATTACAAAGTTTGCCTTGTTGTGGCACATTGTCACAGCAAGCCAATCTTACCTTACATAAAAAATGCATGCATATGCAAGAATGCATGCAAGATTGCATTTACACCAAATGAGAGCTGAACTTATCTGTAAAATTGAATGCAAGTTCATCAAGCAGATAATATAGGTCAAACTGATTTAATTAGTCTTGATGCTGACCTTTCATCACAGATGCATCAATATGCAAGGGCAGATGATCCCACCATGCATAATGACTGAGATCTGAACTTGTCCACTCAAACAGAAAATCTAGGTCAAAGTGACCTTATTTTGCCTCTGCTGACCTACTATAAGAGATGCATGAATATTCAAGGTTAAATGATCCTACCATGTATGATAATTGAAATCTTAACTTCTCTGTTCAGGCAGAAATTTATAGGTCAAAGTGACCTAATTTTGCATGGAAGATGACCTTCCATCAGACATGCATAGTAATGATACACATGCAAGGCTAGAAGATCTTACCATGTACAGTTACCGAGATATGAACATGGACGTACACTTTAATTAAGCCAATCATGCAGAAAATATAGGTCTGACAAGTAAATTTATTTTGCCTGGATGCTGACCTACTATCAAAGATGCATGCTCATGCAAGGTTTGATAAATTAACCATGTACAGATACTTAGATATGAACTCGGACGTAAACTGGAATGTAAGTCAATCATGTGGAAAATGTATAGTGACCTAATCTTGTCTGAATGCTGACCTACTACCAAAGATGCATGTACATGCAAGGTAAGATGATTCTACCATTTACAGTAACTGAGAAATGAACTTTAAACCTCAAATTAAATGTGAGGCAATAAAGCGAAAAAAATATAGGTCAAAGAGATAAAATTTTCTGGGAGGTTGTGTGTCAACCCTAGATGCACCTGACATTATGCAAAGTTTGATGATCCTACTCTTCATAATTACCATAATGTGGATGGAGAAACAGACACGGATGCCGATGGTGCTCCAATAGTCCCCCACCACTTCGATGAGGTGAATTAATGATGTGAATCTTAATTCATTGTCGATGTCTAACATATTATTTTCATTTATAATCTGGTTTTTCACCTTCACAGATAGCACATTATATAAAACACAAATAATCACATTGTTTTTCTGTAAAAGAAAACCAATCAGATAGCGATTCAATTTCATTATTAGCTAACCTGATCCCAAGAGTCAGTGTGAGCTATTGCAATCCCTTGGCGTCCGTCGTCCGTCCATCTGTCCGTTAACTTTTCACATTTTCATCATCTCCTCTGAAACCACTGAAGCAAATTCAACCAAACTTTACAGGAATGATGTACTAAAGGTCCTATATGAAGACTGCTCATTCCGTTCCAATCCGATAAAAAACATGGCCGCCAGCGCGGAACTTAGGTTTAACATTGGACCCTATGGGAAAAATCACATTTTCATCTCCTGCTCTGAACCCACTGAAGCAAATTAAACCAAACTTTATAGGAATGATGTAATAAAGGTCCTTGACAAAGATTTCTCATTGTGTGTTCCAACCCGACAAAAAATATGGCCGCCAGTGCGGAACATAGTTTAACATTGGACCCTATGGGAAAATCACATTGTCATCTTTTCATCCGAAACCACTGAAGCAAATTCGACCAAACTTTACAGGAATGATGTACTAAAGGTCATTTATAAAGATTTGGTCATTTCGTTCCGATCCTATAAAAAACATGACGGCCAGCGTGGAACTAAAGTTTAACATTGGACCCTATAGGAATAATTGATGGGTTTTCCATGGAACACTTGTGTCGCCTGCACTACAGAAGAGTCATTTTTGGTCCAGTTAAGCTCTAAAATATGCAAAATTAAAATTTTACTTATAATGTGCATGTCTAGATTAGGAGAAAAACATATTCTGCAAATTTGGTTAAGAATATGAATTACAGTTTCAAGGACTTGCAGATTAACAATCTGATTTAACATATGAGCTTAGTGGTCTGGCAAACCTCTAGAATCGGTAAAAAAATCTAAATATAATGTGCATAACCAGACCTGATATACAACATATACTGAAAATTAAGGTGGAATCTGACAGACAGTTGTGAAGGAGTCGAAGATTAAAAACCCAATTTTAACAAATGAGCTATTTTAGCTCTGTTAACCTCTTAAATCTGTAAAATGAAAATTTTAAATATCGGGTGCGCAACTATATCAAGTAATCAATGTATTCTGAAAGGCTGGTTGGAATATGATTTACAGTTTTGAAGGAGTTCCACATAAACAAACAAAATTAACAAATGAGCTATTCTGGCTCAGTGAACCTCTAAAACTGCAAAATCAAAATTATAAGTATCAGATGCACAACTACATCAGGTGAACAACAGTTCCTGCAAGTTTGGTTGGAATCTGACTTATAGTTGTGATGGAATCGGGGATTAACAAACCAGATTATCAAATGAGCAATTTTGGCTCTGTGAACCTCTAAAATCTGTAAATCAAAATTCTATATATAAGGTGCACAACTTCATCAGGTGAACAATCTATCCTGAAAGTTTTGTTGGAATCGGACTGGCAGTTTTGAAAGAGTTGCGGATTCCAAACAGACAGACTCACAAATGAGCAATTTTGGCTCTGTGAACCTCTAAAATCTGTAAAATCAAAATTCTAAGTATCAGGTGCACAACTACACCAGTTAAACAACATATCCTGAAAGTTTGGTAGGAATCGGACTAGTGGTTTTGAAGGAGCTGTGGATTCAAAAACTGTCGGGACGACGCAGGACGACAAGGACAACAGATAGTAATCCCTATGTGTTGACTCTGCTTACAGCAGGCGACACAAAAATCACATTTTCATCTCCTGCTTTGAAACCACTGAATGAATTTCAACCAAACTTTACAGGACTGATGTACTAAAGGCCGCGCCTAGTGTGACCTAGAGGTCAATGGTCAAGGGACATCAACTATTGTACGTGACATATCGCCTTTAAGCAATCTATCCACATGCCAAATATCAAAAGCCTATCTCAAAAGAGGAAAAAAGTTATAGCCCTGACAAAACTTTGTCATTGAATAAGCATGAATGTAACCCTGAGGTCAAGGTCAAGGTCAAAGGTCACCAACCAAGGTACATGACACGTCGTCTTGAGGTGATTTATCTACATGCAAAATATCAAAAGCCTATCTCAAAAGAGACTAGAGGCTCAGAGACTGAGCCTGTATCGCTCACCTGCTTCTACGTCATACATGACTAAAAAAGATGTTTCCTTACCAATGGGGGCAAATGTTTAGCTATGTTCTTCATTAGCAACCATGTTTTTTGTCTGATCCTATTGAAATGAATAATTTTTGCAAAGGACCTTCTATACATTTCAGAGATGATGATTATAAGGATGGTTATCTCATTCCTGGCTCCAATGCTGAACTATGTTCTGCACTGGAGGCCATCTTTTTTGTCAGATCCAAGTACCTTCCATACATCCTTACTGTAAAGATTGGTTGAATTTGCTTCAGTAGCGTCAGAGGAGATAGCAAATAGATGCTTTTCCCTTAGGGTCCCATGTTAGACTATGTTCTGCGCTGGCAGAGATTTTTTATAGGAATCAGAAAAATTTCGGCAATCTCCATAAAAGACCTTCCATACATCATTCCTGTAAAGTTTGGTTCAAATTGGTCCAGTGGTTTCTGAGGAGATAGCAAATATGTGAAAGTTTACGGACGGACGACGGACGACGGACGACGACGGACGCCAAGTGATGGCAAAAGCTCACATGGCCTTTAGGCCAGGTGAGCTAAAAAAAGTTATAGACCGGACACGACTTTGTCATTGAAAAAGCATGTATGTGACCCTGAGGTCAATGGTCAAGGTCAAAGGTCACTAACCAAGGTACGTGACAGGTCGCCTCGAGGATATCTAGCCACATGCCAAATATCAAAAGCCTACCTCAAACGAGAAAAAATTTATAGACTGGACACGAATTTCTTATTGAAAAAGCAGGAATGTGACCCTGAGGTCAAAGGTCAAGGGTCACCAACCAAGGTACGTGACACTTCGCCTCAAGGAGATCTAGCCACATGCCAAATATCAAAAGCCTACCTCAAACGAGAAAAAAGTTATAGACCGGACAGGAATGTTTCTGACGGAAAGACGGACGGACAGACTGATTACTATAGGGCATCCGCCACAAAGGGGCCCTAATAAAAAGACAAAAGACAAATGTAGACAGTGATAGGAACTCAGGATAGCCAGACTTGGAAACTGCACTAGCAAGAGCTAGCTGTAGGGTTAAACCCGTTTATGGTACCCAAACCTCCCTTTATTTATCCCATTTCAGAGTATATACATCTCACA
>MJUU01047899.1:180402-191140 GCA_002080025.1 Modiolus philippinarum | reverse complement strand
GACCCCGACGCCGGGGTGATGACAATAGCTCTCCGGACATTCGTCCCGGCGAGCTAAAAAGTTGACAGAAATTTTTATTTGAAGCCCTTTGTCTTCTTTATGTGCTATATTTTAAGGTACAAAATGTAGCACATTTCTCATAGTGTTTTACATGTAATTTTCATGTGGAATAATATGTGTTATTCGGGAATCTTCACAGGGGATACGGGTTCATATTCCCTTTCTGTGTTTTATATCCCCTGAGCCATCAGGCGAAAGGGATATAGGGCACAGACAGGGAATATGAACCTGTATCCCCTGTGAAGCCCGAATAACTTTTATATTCTGCTAGAAGTGCTATATTTTTTCTATTAAAAGCATTTAAAATTTGTGATTTTGCTACCATGGGGATACGGTCTCATATCCCCTGTCAAGGTAACCAATCAAATTGCAGGATTTACCTGGATATTTCACTTCAGCAGAATATTGTACAATGTACACCTCCATTAGAGACCTGAACATTAATTATTGTAGATAGTGCTACATATATGTACTTTGAATTCATTTTTTTTTAACTGTAAATTGTGCCAGGATGAATTTTTTTGATACCATAGGGGTATGCCTTACAACTGCGATGCATGCTTGCTATTCAGATACACAGACAGGGCATATGCCACTCTTGCCAGTCTCCAACCTCAGGAGAAGGCAGCACATTTTCATTTCAAGATGACAGAAAGAAAGTGATTGAGAAAATCCTGTACATTTTTAGTGAAAAATTCCAATCCCGGAAGATCGTATTTAACAAGAATAAATAGAATGTAGTAACCGACTAATCACAAAGAGGCTGTATGCCAATTTTGAAATCAATCCCTCTTGTAGAAGCTGAGAAAACTGCAACAAAAAATTTATGTTTCGCTATATTTTGTAACTAAGTCCACATTTTGTTAAACAAGAATCACATGTCCGACAGGACTCACAATAGGAGGTTCCTTAAAACTAATCATATTTAGGCTGCATACCAAATTTGAAATCAATCCTTCTTATACAAACTGAGAAAACTGCAACGAAAAATTCATGTTTCACTACATTTTGTAGCTAAATCCATATTTTGTTAAACAGGAAGTACACATCCCACCTGACTAAAAATAAGATGTTCCTTACAACTAACCATATAGAGACTGCATACAAATTTTGAAATCAATCCCTTTGATAGAAGCTGAGAAAACTGCAACAAAAAATTCATGTTTCACTACATTTGATTCAACAGGAAGTGCACATTGGACAAGACTCAAAATAGGAAGTTTCTTACAACTAATCATATTGAGGCTGCATACCAATTTTGAAATCAATCCTTCTTATAGAAGCTGAGAAAACTGCGACCAAAAATTCATGTTTTACTACATTTCACACTTGAGTCCACATTTCCTTAAACAGGAAGTGTACATCGGACAAGATTCAAAATAGGATGCTCCTTACAAATAATCATATTGAGGCTGCATACCAATTTTGAAATCAATCCTTCCTATAGAAGCTGAGAAAACTGCAACGAAAAATTCATGTTTCACTACATTTCATAACTAAGTCAACATTTCCTTAAACAGGAAGTACATATCTGACAGGACTCAAAATAAAACTATCCTCAAAACACATCACAAAGAGGCTGCATACCAGTTTTCAAATCAATCCTTCCACTAAAAACTGAGAAAATTGTGACAGAAATAAATTTTGGATGAACGGACGGACAGACAGACAAGGTGAATGCAGTATACCCCACTCTCTAACAAGTGGGGGTATAATAAATCAATATTTGCCAAACCCTTTAAATTTTTCCACAAAAACCCGATTTCCTGGGTCTAAAACCACCCCTTTCCCTCGTCCCAAAGGCATTTTCATCCTGATTTCCCGGTCTTAAAAAAGGGTCATCCTGATTTCCCATAGTTAAAAATGGCCATTCCCGGCTATCCGAAAAAAGGTCTCGCCAACCCCACCCCCATTACAGATATGGTTAGGGTTAAAGATAGGGTTAAATAAGGTAAGGGTTAGAAATAGGGTTGGGGTTAGAGTTCCAGATAGGGTTACAGGAACAAATACTATCTTATGGAGTATTATTTTGTAATGATATACCAGGAGGACATCACTCACTTATGGGGCCAGCTGACCAGACGCTGATGGGGCAAGTTTGAAATCAATTATCAATAAGGCGCATGTGTGGGAAATGGTGGCAAGTGTGTGGGAAATGGGGCAAGCTGGAAGGGGGCGAGTTGAATTGGATTCTAAATGAGACAATATCAGAAAAGTGCAAATTTTGGACCAAGAAAAAACACCAAAATTTAAGTCTTAAAATCTGGTATTAAATGACTTAAAACAAAGAACAAACATTCACAAAAACATAACTAGTGTCTGTAATTCAAACAAGTGTGGATCGTATTGCAAGGCAATACCAAGTCCCCTACCAGTAGTACAAGGTTTTATTGCATGGCAAAAAGTCCAAAGCCCGTAACTCCTTCAAAAATCAGTGGACCAGAACCAAATTTATACTTGATCTGTAACTCATTAAGCTGTTACCAGACTAAGTCTTAAGTGTATTGAACTTTTTTAATTGAAAAAAACATAGTTGGTAACAGGAGAGAAACTTGAGTAACAGGAAGGAATTATCCTTTGAAGCAATCACTTTATTTTCTTTTTTAATGTAATGTCTTATATAAAGTGTAAAATGTTTATCCACAAAAGCTTCAGCATCTGTCATTTTCCCTTTTTTTGGTATTTTTGCCTCCTGCAATCAATAACTTATAAGGATTTTCCTTCCTGTTACCATGTCTGCCTGGATTTTTTTTCTGTTATATTATAAAAATATGTCAATAAAGATCATCTTAAGAAATAAGACAAATTTCCTTTAGTTTTATATGATTTGTTTTTATTTCATTGAAAATTTCTGTTATTTTATCTGAAATAAGAAAGAATTGACAGTTAATTCCTTACAGTTGCCTGAAATTTCTTTCCTGTTACCAAATTCCTAAAGGGATTATGTGTTGACAGTGGTTCCTCCAATTTGTGTTATTGAAAAAACATTATAAAATATTAATTAAGCCATAGTGATTAGCTATGCCTGTGGTAAGTGTGGTCAATAGAATCTTTCTTATTATCCTTCCTGTTACTAGTTCATTTCTTTACTGTTACCAGTAATATGAATTTTCATTTGTTTTTGAGATACAAATAAGTTATGTCAACATTCTACACCCGAATATTTTTGTTATTTGTGATGCATTCCTTCAAATAATACCTCTTGCACAATAAACTTTTGGACAATATTTGATCAAAATTAGAAATAAATTTGAAAATTCTATATCCTGTTACTTTTTGCCTGGTTACAGGAAGGAATGTAACAGAAAAGAATTACAAGGACATTTTTTACAATTTTACAGACTTTACAATTTTACAGACTACATGTGCTTGTACTAGCTGTCACTTAAACTGTATAGAAAATAATCTTAAATACACAAATAAAAGTGATCACAAAATATAATAATCTATTAATTATATACTTGAAATCACAGTAACAGGACAGAACTGCAAAAAGTTTCCTAACATTAAATCTTCCCTTGGATGGCAATAGATGTTCAAAATTAGTGGCCTCTCAAACTTTTCCTATGACTATGAGTCATGCATGCAAGAAATGATATTCTTCCAATGCATTATTTGTGAAATTTTATGGGTTTTCCAGATTTTTTTTTCAAAAATATTAAAATATCAGTGGTAACAGAAGGGAAGTGAACTATCGTGACAATGCTTTGAAGAGCAAAACTTTTATGGAAATTGAACATGTGTTGAAGTGAAAATAAAAATGTTCATAAATATGACAATTTCATTCTATAATCTACAACTGTTATGAAAATAAAGAGTAAAAATACTTAATTTGATATATCTATGTTGTATCGGAAAGTCAGGACACCATGTTATGAATAAAACTATATTTCCAACTTGGTATTTTTTTGGCCTTTTCAAATGTATTAAAACATGTTCTTCAATTCTAAACACCAATTTGATCAATATGATGCAGAAAATAGAATATAAAAATAAAATAACCACATTACCACAATGGACAAGAAATTTGCACTTTTCTGATATTGACTCATATACAAACCAGTTTTAAAATGGAGATATGTTTGTTTTTATCTTACAGTGCAAAAGATATTTACACAAAGTTTGTGTATTTTCGGGAAACAGTGACAGAAATATGGGATAAAAATATATATATAAGGTTCGAATTCACACATTAAAATTTTGGGTAAACAAAATAAATTTCCTTTTATGGATGCTATGGATGCAACTGTCAGATGGCTAAATACATAGCATAGCGAATTTGCGTTTGCTTCAAACAAGCTTTTATGATATAATTAACCTTCTTTTGCTTTTTTCTTGCGACCTATCGTTCCAATCTTGTCCAAAAACGACTCATCCTTCTTTTTTGGGGTACCCAAAGTAGAAGTGGGTGAGGTAGCCATTCCAGAAATTCTTTTTGGAAACAAAAAATTCAGATGAGTTCCGAAGTCGTCATGCTATATGAAGTGTTGATCTTGAGAGAACAGGGACAACATTTTCCATAAGTTATCATTTTCGATAGACAAAATGATAGAATAGTATAATATCATAATCTTAGGAACTAGTTCAAATATCCAACCTCGGTCAGTTGGACAGTGAGTTCTGTAATAAAATTCACGCTCTTAGACTCAGAGCAATGTAATGTAATCAACACTTTACTGTATAAAAGAGGGAGATCTGCAAGCTGTCTGCTGACCTTTCATTCAGGAACTGTGGTAAATAATACGAGTTAAACATTTCAAGCATACTATTCATTTGTTCGTTAAGTAATTTTTAACCCTTACGCACCTGTCAATTCAGGAGAGCCCCAAGTGAGGGGTGCGATGCAAGAATGGAGGCCGCATTTACGTAACGTGGAGGTCGGACACGGTCCATAGATTTACCCTAAGGTACCCAAAGTTACCCAAATGTACTCAATGTTACCCAAAGGTACCCAAAGGGACCTCAAGATACAAAGAATTTTGGTGCACCAATACTTTTTGGTTCATTATTGATTTGTGAGTGAACAAGTACAGAATGTGTAAATATGCAGCATTATTTAGTGTCTTCAGTAATAAAACTCGAAAGATTTTACGTATATTAATTGTCAATAACATGAATAACTTGTGCATATGGAGTTTGNTGTATATCTCAAGCATGAAATTTTATTTCATCTAAGTCTGGTGTACTTGCACATGGGAATGACGTCCCAGTGCTTGAGATGTATATATTTTATGTCGTGAAACAACGACAGTAGAATACCAAAGGAACAAAGGAGTAGTATTTACAAAAATGGAAGTCCAAAGACATGGCAAAAACGAGAATACAGAAAACAATGACACCAGACAGCTACAAAGCACAGAAATAAAAAAACACAACATTTAAAACCAAGGCACTCACTGTGTGAACTCCCGTGACTAAGGCCAGTCAGAGACATATAATTACAAAGATTGGCAACTCTATGATCACGCCATATTTATCATGTTTATCACAACAAATATGATACAGCCACACAAGAACTTCTTGGAGTTCTTTTAATTTAGTCGACATGTTTCTAAATCAAAAAGTGGATTTTATAGCGTTATTTAGAAAATTTGAAATAAAAATATTGAATAATTAAAAAAGATATTGGCAGTTAAAGTGCAGACTTCACATGGAAATCAACGAGTTTATCATGATGTGCCTTGTTAACTTTTGAAACTCTTCTATTATTTCTGTGATTACAAAGTTCTGTCTAGTTATGAAAGCTGGAAAGTATTTTACTTTGTTGGCGGTGTTAAGATAGTTTTATTATGTTATCGATATATTAGTGATATATTGTTGTGAAGTGGAATTTTATCGAAGTCTATAATGGCCCTGTAAATATATGTCTTGCACATGAGAATATGTCATTTACGTTAATGTCTACAAGGAGATAAGGACACAATTCCTTTATTGTGTCTCTCTCTTTTACTTTATTTGGTTTTGTTTCCACAAATATTGGGATTTCCTTTCTTTTTGCTCCAGTGCTGCTGATGAGGCATATATGTTGCAGAAATGATCATGTAGCCTTTTTAGACAACCACAAAATTTTTTGCAGTCGTATTATTATATTATTTTAAGTATATGTAGGTTGTGTTTTATGTACATGTATAAGTGACAAGAAATCAATCCAACACTTAAAATATTTTGTATGGCTAGATTTCAAAAATTATTGACTCCAATTTTTTGGAAATTCTTGTTAACAACCATGTTTTTATACTGGGATTAAATATATATATTTAAAGTCAAAATTTATTGTGAAATTCAGCTAAAAAAATGGGTAAATTGGCTTTATATACATGGTAAGTAGTAGTTTTTCCCGGTCTGGGGCAAAAGGTTTTACAACGCTGATATTTTGATTTATATGAATTAAAGATTTTTGGATGGCAAAACAGTGTGTTTAATTTGTCTTAATTAGACTTTAACAAAGAAACATATTTGATAACTAAGTGTTGTTATCTTATCATTAATTAACACTTGGGCATCTGGTGTGGTATTACATACATATTGATGTAATGGAAGTGATTTATTGACCTACTTGTGTACTTTCATGTCATGTTTTAATGTTATATATACAATTCAAATAAGATTAGAAAAAGGCATGTTTCCTAGTTATTTAGCATGTTTAGAGAAAATATCAAAAATTTATTGACAGAAATAATAATAAATATATATGTATTTACATGTATACAAATTTAATAAAACTGAAAATGTCTCTGTTTGACCATGGATGTATATTATACCATCATGGTTTGATTAATAAACAATTAATCTTATCGACCTGAACAATAAATGTCGCCCTACACCCTGTATCAAGCTGACAAATCCACATGCCAATTGATGACATAAATTTATCATTTATATTTCGTGCAAAGTACCCAGAAGCATCTCATTATTATTAGCGCGAAATAAACAAGAGATTGTGACTTAATTTTGGAGAAAAAATATAATATGGAACATACTAAGGAAAGTTTCATACATGTTCAGATCTGCAAGTTGGGAAAAAAATCCACAAACACTTAAAGTCATTCCGCAAACGATCAAAAGGTAAAATAACCAATCAGAGCATGCATCCACTAGCAAAGTTCCGGGATTTTCGTAATTAAAAAAGGGGGGGGCAAGAGGGGTAACATTAACAGGCTTACAATCTAAAATTTTCCTAAAATACATTTAACAGCCAGCTTAAAATGTCCAAAACACATTAATAGAAAAAAGGTCTTGACTGCCTCATCATCAGTAAACAAAGCTTTTATTTCCCTTTATCAGTTAACACAATTGAAAATTTAACAGGACAGAAAACACCAAATGGTCAAACTACAGTTAACAACTATTTTATTTCACCAACAACATTTAACAACCAATTTGAAATGCCCAAAACACATTAACAGGGAAGGTCTTGCCCCTCTTAAAATGTATACTACTGGTAATTACATGTACATTGTAATTCCATTTGAGGCATTTAACATTTCGCATTGAGTCAAAGCTCATGGTAGAATAGTTTTAACAATTGCTCGCAGTGACATATTTTTGTTAATTCACTCATGTTTGGACCCTAAATGAAAGGTATTGACATTTCTCTTTATTTTTTTTGGAAACAAGTGTCTATGCCCTACAGGTCTAGTGAATTTACGCTCAAACACAATTAGACACGATTAAATTATTTTTTTTAGATCCTCTAGGGTACCTTTGGGTATTTCTTAGGTCCCTTTGGGTAACTTTGGGTCCCTTTGGGTAACTTTGGGTACCTTTGGGTAAATCTGCGGACCCGGTCGGACATGTTGGACCTTGGTTGGGGAGTTTGGTAACAGATTCGTTCACCCAGTTTCCATAATTTCGCTTAGAGCAGATCAAGTGGGTCCGTATGCTCCCATAAACTAATATAGTTTGTTTGCTTTGCAATATGCCAGTTTTGAGGTCACCGGATAAACTGGATCAGATTTTAAATTACCCTATTTGACAACATGACATCATTTTTTTGTTAGGCCTCTGTTGTTTTTCATACTAAAATCTTTCTTGTAGTTGTTCAAGTATTAGATTAAGTTATGTTGAATACTGCAGTTGTCAATATATGCACTACAGCAGTCGGTCAAATGCATCTCATACACATGATTATTTGAGATCTCTTGCTACCAGTACCAGGCTCAGTTGCTGACAGTTCTAAAGACCTGTTATCGTTAGTGTCAGATTTATAAACATTGCTTTTCATCAAAGTGCACGTATTCTCTTTTCTGGACATCCGGGCACTTTACCTGTGGAGGAGGTGAAAAGGTCCACATTTCGCTATATATCTAAGTAACTTCAACTTTGATTTATTCATTCATTTTTCAAGATATTTAAATGAAACTCGGAATATGCATTTGGAACATCAATATAAACTTCATATTCGAATTTCAAGAACATAGCTATTATAGCACCGAATATATTGCAATTTGAAATATCGATTTTTTACATAGATTATATCTGTAAACATCGATCGTGTCACCGCCTATATTGGGGTGTAAGATTAAAATAGACTGATCAGATTGGTCCATTCAGCTTTGTGATGTCACGCCGGATAAGAGAATTAGCCAAGTTGTGACGAAGTCGAACTCGGCTTATAATTTGATGAATGGTGTCTGGGCGTCCGGGCGTCAACTTTTGGTTTCCGCTTGATATCT
The DNA here is from genome assembly GCA_002080025.1 of Modiolus philippinarum. Classification (NCBI taxonomy): domain Eukaryota; kingdom Metazoa; phylum Mollusca; class Bivalvia; order Mytilida; family Modiolidae; genus Modiolus; species Modiolus philippinarum. The sequence goes on along the minus strand of MJUU01047899.1, from coordinate 182,405 downwards.
TGAGAACCGCATGTCATATCCAAATGAAACTTTGCACAGACATGAGTTATCATTAGAGGAAGATCCCTATTGATTTTGAGGTTTGTTGGACAAAGGTCAAGGTCACTACTTCTAAAAATAGAACAAAAATTTGACTTATCCGTTTCCACACAATATCTCCAGAACCACATTACACATCCAAATGAAACTTGGCATAGACATGAGTTATGATCAGAGGAGGAACCTATCGATTTTGAGGTTTGTGCGACAAAGGTCAAGGTCACAACTTTAAAAAATGTAACAAAAATTAAACATTTCAATAAAGCCTTAAATCACAGGTTTGGTATTATTTGATAACAAAAATAACTAAAAAAAGTTTTATTGTTCACATAAAATGAGTTTTTTTATTGCTTTAAGATGTAAATTCATTTCAAAGTTCTAATTATATTCACCAACTCACTTTTTTTGGATGACAATAATGTAAAAAAAAGATATATTGAAAAGCCAAAATTAAAAAAGGGAGGTAATTAATTTACTGTTAAGACGTATTGTCTCACTAACCACTTCCGGGTCATTTGGCCCCTCAGTCAAAAAGTTTCTACAGAACAAAAATTTGAAAATATGGTGTTTCAAGTCATAAATAGTATATTTTAATGGTGAGATCATCATAAAAGGGCTTAAATGAAAGCTCATAGCATATAATTATGGGAACAAGTGTCATATTTGAAGAAAGTGTATGAATATTGTGTTTACACCTGAGTGAAAGGGCATTAGTCATGGTGGGGCAGCACATGTCATCAAAAATGTAAATATTTCATATCTTTATTCATTGCAATTTTGTGGGAAAACTTAACGGTGACCCCCATATTTTTACAACAGGTTTGGATTCCTCAGATAAAATGCTTTGAAATGATGTATGACATGAGACTCACATTAACCGTATATGTTGAGGGCAAAACTTTGAAATTGCCTGTTTTTGCCTTGAAGTGAATGGCAACGTTATAACTGGTTATTGAGACCTTAAGAGGCAGGCGTCATCATATCTTTGAATAGGTTTTGCCCGTATTCACCTTAGCAACCATTCATTCTCTTTCCAAAAATTGCACTAGCTTGTCAAATTATGGCCTGTTATCATAAATATATGGTTGAAAAATGGAAATAATATTTTATTTTCTCAAAAATGGCCATAACTTAGGTTCACACAGGTATTTCATGCTGCAGATCTAGTCTCCCTCCCTATTTTTGTTTCAATAATAACATTTATCTCCTTCCTTGTAGGCTTTTTAGGTAAAAATCAGCCATATTTCTATTTCTGTACACCCATGAAGCCTACATTATACCATTTTGAGAGATATTTATTACTCATTTCGTAAAGTTTATTGCGAAACTCCCTTTTCATACACAATGACTGTGCACTTCATATGTGATGTCAGACTTCTCTAAATTTGCTCGCGACATACTGTATTTGGATATGCCAGGAAATCTTAACCGGTTATTGAACCAGTACATATTGGGTATCATTTTCCTCACACAAGTGTGCACTTTCAATTGAAAGAGCGAAATCCCTCATTTTTAATACAAGTTGAAATCTTAAGGTCTCACTAACCACTAGTAACCGTATATGTTGAGGGCAAAACTTTGAAATTGCCTGTTTTTGCCATGAAGTGAATGGCAACGTTATAACCGGTTATTGAGACCTATTCAATATTACTAAAAGTCCTTTGCAATGTCCAGTAGAAATAAAATCTTAGATAAAAAAAATACATTTGTGTATTCTGATTTTTTTGTTTATCATTCATTTCAGCTATACGTATTACCTGAATTATAAGGGGAACCCCTGCTCAAATTTTTTTTAAATGGAGGTCTGAAATGGGTTGTAATGGATAGTGGAGCTTTCAGTTGCCATGGAAACAAACCAGAACACTGAATCTTTTAAAAATAAGTGTTCTGCTACATATTTTCTGTAGCATTATAAATTAGATTACAGAGGAACCCCTGACAATTTTTTTTATGAAAAGGGGGGG
>MJUU01047899.1:149670-168926 GCA_002080025.1 Modiolus philippinarum | reverse complement strand
CGGAGATGATAAATTCAGCGACATTTCGAACTTTTTTCATTTCAGCGACATTATCATTCCAGCGACAAAAAGTATATCAATTCAGCGACATTATATTTTATAAATTCAGCGACATTAACCTGTGTAAATACATGTACATCACACCTGTGAAGCCTTGTCCTTCCTATACCCTTGTTCACCACAAATAAATGGAAGTAGAGTTTTAGAAGGTTATATATTTTTACAGTCAAAATTTATTTTTCATACAATTTATTTTCATTCTAAATCATATAAAACTCGGAGATTGTTTAGAAATTCTGCACTGTCTATATGTATACAATTAAGCCTTCTAAATAAATTGCAGTTTTTGCCTTCTGTGCTATGAGTTATACAATATAGAACTCGACGGAGCTCTTAAGACTGTTGTACTTATCTATCTCCCTTTTAAATTTAATTTAATAATCCTTTTTATCCCTATTTATTAGTTTAAATCTTTTGAGTATTTTTAAGAAAGAAAAAGAAGATTGATCACGTCAGTGATTTTGAACTTGAGTCTTCGAGAAAAAAACTACCTCTAACTAGTTCTGTCCGGTTGACCTTTTTCTGAAAATTTTGAATTGTTTCTTGTATGAAAGTTATATTCATTCAAATTAAAGTTTATTATTATTATTTTTAATTTAGAACTGGATGTCGCAGAATTTACACATGATACATAGGAAAGACATCGCTGAAATGATATGCAGAATTACTCAAAAAATGTCGCTGAAATGATAGTCGCTGAAATGATACTGTTGCTGAATTTATACGCACCCACAATTACACTATTAGGATATAATAGAAATTTACCCACCACCAACAGAAAAAAAAAGATATGGTGTTCAACCCCCGGTGGGAACTTTAAATTGAATAGCCCTGATGGCATATTTTGATTTTGTTGGAAAAAACATGATTTCTGGTTTTATTGAAAAAAAGGATGAAAATAACAATTTTGCTTGCTTAATAACTATGAGATAATTTTTAGATCCATGGTACTTTATTTCTGGTGTTATTTTTGAAATTGACTGCTCTTTGCTCAAATTTTTTTAGTGTTGTCATACAAAATTTTACCTTTATAAAACATGATCTGACACATCTAAGTCGCTTGACAAGCAGGTTTGGTAATAAATCAAAATTTAAGTTCATAGTTTCTGCCATTTTATTTAAACAGCACAGGTTCCCCTTTCTTTTTAATGGTCAATATAGAATATGGGTCGCCATGGTAATATATGATAAGTCTAGTCTAGTGGCATTTTTGTTTTTTGCTTGATGTTATTTGATATATATATATATAGTTGGTGTAGATTTACATACTTTTGTTATACTTACTATGGTAAATATTAAATTTCTTATCTCATATTACTGTTTATTATATTGAAAGTGGTATGGGGTCTAAAATCTGTCAGACAGAATTTTCTAATATCTTCATGATTTACCGTTTGTTATTAGATAGAGCATAAACAAAATAATATAAAAATTTATGGTCATCGGCCATATAAGAATGAAATACGTGATGTAAAAATCTGCTATTTTGGTTGAAATATAAATAGGGAAATTTAACAAATTTTAACAACATTTTAATTTAGTTTAGTTACATCAGATAGAATTTCATAAAATTTGGTAAATTATTAGCTAATATACTGTTCTTCAATTTCCATGAAAAAAATTTTGGGGGTCACCAAACTTATTTTTGAATAAATCGTGAAAAACTCAAATTATTTTCTTAATAGAACAGGTGTTTGCTGAAAAGGTTTGATATTCTGCATGGTTATGCAATGAAAGTGGATTATTTTATCAAATTCAACTATTTTAAGACATTGAAAATGGTTTCGGCATTATTCCCATAGTGAATTCCATTTTTTTTTTTTTTGCACATCTGCAAGTGTGATGCACAATTTTAAACTCCCGTACTACCTTAATTTTGTGTGCATTGTCCTTGTTTTTATTTTTAGTAATATCACTTAATTCATTGGAAAGTGTGCTATGTGAAACACCCATCAGTCAATAAATTTCCCAATGATTGGAACTTTTATCCTATAAAAAAGAAAATATAATTTCAGTTGACCAAGTTTGCCAATAGTTTTTGTATTATCAGTACATGAATATCATATCATAAATACCTAATTTCTTCCACAGCCTGCAAGACTTGTAGACTGAAATAATTGTGTTTACAACTAAATAGTCTATTAGTTTTATTATTATTGCATATTAAAATGTTATTTATTGCTTTATTAAAAAAAAATCAAAAATACACATTTTTTGCATGTCTTGTAAAGTCTCAATATTTTTGTTTCAAAGTTTTTGCATACAAAAGATGACGTACAGTCAAACTTTGATGGCGTCTGATGAAAACAGTTCGAGATAGAAGGGTGTTCAAGCTATAGAGGTCTGTGTTCAAATTCGAACAAAGGGTCCAGAAAAAGGGTTCGAGTTATTGCAGTTCAACTGTACTTATTATTTATAAATAGAGAGAATCAGAGTTTCAATAGGGTCTGTAAGTCTCGTCCAATTTTTGGACTTCCGGGGACATAATTTGTACCCGGAAGTTGCATTTTTAACAGAAAAGTATGACGTTTCAAGCAAACAATAAGGATGTCATAATCCCAAAACGTCATATTTTGGCGGGAAACGTTTTCAATTTTGAATTTTATCGTGATTTCTCGGTGTCACATGATGAGACTTACAGACCCTATATTGGGCAAAGAAATTTTAAATCTCAGTGGTTGGCTCAGCAAATTGCCTTGTAAATGAGAGATGTTGAATTTTATACTCTTATCTTTGGATTTATTTTCCATTTAAATATGGGATAAGAGACTTTGATTATTTTTTTTTCATTGGAATTAATGTAACAGTTAAAACTTGAAAACCTATTGATAATTCAATTCAAATTTTTGTAGTACATGTACAGATGTTTTTTGACATGATGGTTTCACAATCTGTATACATATTTATAGAATTTAATATTTCATTTAAGAGCTGTATGTACATTGATAAGGAGTTATTCATTGTAACAGAAAACAAGCATGCACAAAGAATACTCAGAAGTAAATGGGTTTATTCATTTAAAATTTTGGTATGTCAATAAAAGTATTTATACAAGTTTCTTGGGGTTAGTTTAATTTTTAAAAATGCATGGAATAATAACAATTGACACTCATCTAAGATTCACTTGAATCATATTTATGCAAAGTCAGTTTTTTAGTCCCCTACCGGCCATTACAGAAGGGGACTTTAGGTTTGCACTCTGTTGGTGTGCTGTATGTCCCTCTGTCCGTCCAGCATCATTTTCCATATATTTTCCGGTATAAAGCGATCATGGTATCCATTCGTCCATTTCCGTTCACCCATTCATAATTCTGTCTTCTCTAGGAGTACACACTTTGTGGTGAGTTTGTTTCCAGTCCATGAATTTTTACTTTAAAAATTTTAGTTAAATATCAGTTTTCCCACACTTTTTGTTGTAGTTATTGAACTCATATTTGTTAGATGAGATAACCTCCATGATTTACAGATTAATTTTAAGTATGTTATTAGTTCACTTATTTTTAACGGAGTTATGGGTCTTGGACTTCGAAAATTTTAGAAACATGTCAGTTTTTCGCAGCTTTTGCTAAATTATTGCAGGTATTGCTAGTATATCCTATTGGAGTTCACTATAGTCACAATAGTCCTTAGGTAGTTCCTTCCAAAAAAGGTATCAGACTGGTCAGTACCTCATCCAAGATGGCCACCAGTGGGGAAACATAGTTTTTAAAATTGGACCCAATTTGAAAAAAAAACTTTCAAAGATCTTCTTCTCAGAAACTACTAGTTCAATTAGAACCAAACTTAGTCACAAAGGTCCTTAGTTGGTTCCTTCCAACAAAGTATCTGACCAGTCTGTACATCATCCAAGATGACTGCCAGTGGGGAACATAGTTTGAACATTGGACCCTCTGGAAAACACATCCAAAGATCTTCTAAGAAACTACTAGTCCAGTTAGAACAAAACTTAGTCACAATGGTCCTTAGATGCCTTCCAAAAAAGGTATCTGACAGGTCTGTACCTCATCCAAGATGGCTGGCAGCGGGGGAACATAGTTTTAACATTGGACCCTATGGGAAAAGACATTCAAAGATCTTCTTCTCAGAAACTACAAGTCTATTTAGAAACAAATTTACAATGATCCCTAGATGTTACCTGCCAAAAAAGGTATCTGGCAGGTCCATACCTCATCCAAGATGGCTGGCAGCAGAGAACATAGTTTTAATATTGGACTTGTGAAAAATGCATTCAAAGATCTCAGAAACTATTTTTTTTTTCAGATTTTCTAGCAAAGTTTGGACTTTGTCATTTTAGCATATTTGAGTCATAGCTATATAGGGTATATACCTCCATTATCTGCAGCTCCTCCTGGACCGCTTGGTACTTTCCAACATAACTTGCAAGAGTGCTTCAATATACGTTGCAGATTTGCACCATGCATTTTGTTTTTCATTTATTTTTTTTTCAGAATTTTCAGCTATCTTTGGACTTTGTCATTTTAGCTTATTGGAGTCATAGGGTATACCTCCATTATCCACAACTCCTCCTAGACTCCTTGGTCCTTTCCACCCAAACTTGCAGAAATGCTTCAATATAAACTGCAGATGTGCACCATGTATTCAATGTTTGATTGATTTTGATTTTTTCAGATTTTCTAGCTATGTTTGAACATTTGATTTTAAGCTCACCTCACGAAATGAGATGGGCTTATGTGATACTCCTAGTGTCCGCGTCCGGTTAGGAAGGATGGTTAAGGTCCATTCCTGCTTACTGACATGCCCCACATCAGCCATATTGATATGTTTGATGCATTTTGGGATGACGACTGGAATGCATCCTTCGGATGCTGTCTCTGACCTACATTTTACGCATGAGCGACTTGGTTAGGTAGAATGATTAAAATCCATTCCCACTTACTGACATGGCCCACATCAACCATATTTGTATGTATGATGCATTTTGGAATGACAACAACAATGCATGCTTTGGATGCTGTCTCTGACCTACATTTTATGCATGAGCGACTTGGTTATATAGAATGGTTAAAGTCCATTCAGCTTACTGACATGGCCCACATCAACCATATTGGTATGTATGATGCAATTTGGGATGACAACAACAATGCATGCTTCGGATGCAGTCTGTAAACTACAATTATGCATGACTGAATCTGTTATAAAGAATGATTATAGTCCATTCCTGTTTAGGGACATGTGCAACATGTGACAATGCTGCGCAATGAGGTGAGCTTAGCAGGCTATGGCTGCTGTCTATGTTTTCTGATGATCATTGGACTTTGTCGTTATATAACAAAACAGGAATTCTTAAAATATATAGTGCAGGTGACACATGTGTTCCGCGGAACAAACAAGCATTTTTTTGTCTTGCCAGGACGGAAAAGTCCTGAAGCAAGACTTAGGGATAGTTTTTCCAGCGGCAATGTCAACAATTGGAAACTATTGAGAATTAACAAGCTTATAGATGTTTTAGGTCCATAGTATTTGATGGTCTGTAGCATTAGTATGGGTGCAACTCAAATCCCTACTAAGTTTATGGCCCTAACCCCTGAGTCATACATGAACAATCACATTAAATATTTAACAAGCTGTTAGAACAGCCTGTACACTTGATATCTGACATGCAGTTGTATCTTGAGAAGAACATACTGATTTGATTCCAAGATAGGGGTCCTAGCCCCTAAGTCCTGCATGAATGATCATGTAAAGTTTTTAGCAAGCGGTTTGTGCAGCCTGTATCAGTAGTCCTAGCTACTTGATACTTGACATGCAGTTGCATCTTGAGGAGTATATACTGATTGCATGCCAAGATGGTGGCCCTGACCCCTTAGTCATGCATGAATGATCACATTAAGTTTTAGCAATCAGTTAGTACAGCTTGTACCAGTAGTATTAGCTACTAGTACTTGATATTTGTCATGCAGTTGGTCTTGAGAAGTACATAATGATTCCACGCCCAGATGGTGGCCCTGGCCCTTTAATCATGCCTGAATGATCACGTTATTTTTTAGCAAGTAGTTTGCACAACCTGTATTATAAGTCCAAGCCACTTGATATTTGACAGGCAGTTTCATAGCCCTGGCTAATCATACATGAATTATTACGTTTTTCAAGCAGTTTGTACAGCCTGCATTAGAAGTCCTAGCGACTTGCTATTTGACGTGCAGTTGCATCTAGAGGAGTACATACCGATTTATATGAAAAAGAAAGGAAATGGGGTAAATGTCAAGGAGACAACATCCCAGCCATGCATGAGTGATCACATCAAGAGTTTTAAAGTTGTTAACACAGTTGAAGACTCAGATATATAATAAAAGCTGCTGCCCTTACTCTATGTGTAAATTCAAGTGACTCATGGGATGGGCAAGACATATCCTGTGTCCACAGTTGATATTGTATTCCGTTAAAAGAATTAAGTCTCTGAAACCACTATCCAACTGGAACCAAACTAGATCACAAAAGTCTTTTGATGGCCCTCTTCAAAATTTGCATCTGGCATGTCTTCATCCAATTCATTCCAAGGTGGCCTCAGCAGGGAACATAGTTAAAATCTGGACACTATTGGAAATACCATTCATCTGTCTTTGTCAGCCATGGTCCAGGTGAGAGATCAGGCTCTTGAGAGCCTCTTGTTCAGCAAGTTATCGGCCTTTTACTAAAAAAACTTTTCATACCCCAGCTTTAGCAGGGCGGTAAATAGTGATCATGTTGTCCGCTTGTCCGTTCATTAGCTCGGTCGCTGTAGGGGTACACACTTTGTGGCAACAAGTCCTCCTAGACCACTCGGTGAAATTCAATGAACTTTCACAGAAAGTTAGTACAAATTGCCATTGTGCACCCGCTATTAATAATTTGATTTGACTTGGATTTTTTTTTTACTTTTTGAATTAAATGCAAAGTGTGATGAAACATACTGAACAAGGGGTTGCATCAGATATGGATACTAGTAGTTTATTTAGGTGTTTATCTGCATCAAATGAAGCACTGGAACAATGTTAATATTAGATATACACTAATATTTCAATCCATGAGATTTGTTATAAATCTATCTGCATAATTGAAGACTATCATACCATACTGAAATCTGCAATAAAGAGGATTAGTGACTGACTGTTTTTTAGCTCACCTGGTTATGCCAGGGTAAGGTTGTGCCACCACTTTTGTTGTCCTTCGTAATCTTTTCATTCAAAGATCCTCTCTGAAACCACCTTGCCAGTTGGAACCAAACTTGGTCACAATAGTCCTTGGATGGTCAACTTTAAAAATTATATTCTGCAGTTCGTACCTCATCCAGGATGACCGCCAGCAGGAACATAGTTTTAACATTGGTTGATTGATTGATTGAATATTGTTTAACGTCTACTCAGCAATATTTCAGCTATATCAAGACGAGAACAAGTTTGTTAATAAATAATCACTTTGGGGTAATGAAAGGGCCATGGGACGGGAAATTCTGACTGCCACTGGAAAAGTAGGGTGAAATCGTCAAGGGCGGGGAATTTAGCCTTGTAGCCAATCACCTACGGACCACCCCAAAAAGAGCATTCTACAAGGGTTCTTTAACGTGCAGGAAGCGTGGCATTTCTTTCAACACGTGGACCTGAGTTTACATCCGAAAGATGGGTTGTGTATTTATTAATCCCGCACAACCACGGAATGGGTCCTATTTCTATATCCCGGGACCCTCGGGGTCAGCCTCCGTTTAGGAGGGGTCACACCCCGCAAGCCGGAGATACTAGGTCCTATTTCTATATCCCGGGGTTCCCTCGGGGTCCTCTGTTAGGAAGGCTCAGAGGATGCTGCGGGCCTATTCATTAGCCGGGACCGCGCACGGCAGTTTAACATTGGACCCTATGGAAAGGACATTCAAAGGTCTTCATCTCAGACACTACCAGTCCAATTATAACCAAACGTAGTCACAATAGTTCGTAGATGGTCCCTTCAAAAAAGGTATCCGGCAGGGCCATACCTCATCCAAGATGGCTGACAACAGGGAATTTAGTTTCAACATTGGACCACATGGAAAAAACATTCAAAGATCTTCATCTCAGACACTACCAGTCCAATTATAACCAAGCGTAGTCACAATAGTTCTTAGATGGTCTCCTCCAAAAAAGAGGTGTCCTGCAGGTCCGTACCTTATCCAAGATGGCTGCCTGGCAGCGGGAATTTAGCTTATATTTGACCCTATGGAAGACAAAATTCAAAGATCTTCTCAGAAACAACTAATCCAATTACATGTAGAAACAAACTTAGTCACAATTTTCCTTAGATTGTCCTTTCCAAGAAAGGTACCAGGCAGGTCAGTACCTCATCTAAGATGGCTGCCAGCGGGGAGCATGGTTTAACATTTGACCCTTTGGAAAACACAATCAAAGATCTCTCGGAAACTACTTGTTCAATTAGAACCAGACTATGTCACAATTGTCCTTAAATGGCCCTAAAAAGGTATCCTGCAGATCCCACCTCGTTTACCTGGCCAACAGCGGGAACATAATTAATATTGGATTCCATTAAAAGACTTGACGTGTGAAACCACTAATCCAATTGAAACTTGATCGTGAAAAAAAATCCTGGTGGTCCCCTTCAAAATTTGCATCTGGCATCAAATCCAAGGAGCTAATCCACCAGTTCTCCTGGAAATTTCTTCTTTGTCTTATTCACCACAGTGTTCATGGGTCTAATCCACCACAGTGTTCCTAAATTTAATTTACCACAATGCTCCTAGATCTAATTAACCACTGTGATCCTGAATCTAAATCACAACAGTTATCAGATTAAAAAAATAACTAGAAATTCCTTCAAAAATGCAGCTAATCTAAGTTATCAGATAGCCAACTCAACTTCCAATGTCTCTTCAATGTAAATAGAAATCTTAGATTGGATTGCCAACTCAACGTGTTAGGTCTTTTCAATGTAGATAGAAATCTTATATTGCCAACTCAACTTCTTGTGTCACTTCAATGTAGATAGAAATCTTAGATTACGAACTCCATTTCTTATGTTTCTTCAATGTAGATACCAACTCCATTTCTTATGTTTCTTCAATGTAGATATAAATCTCAGATTGCCAACTCAACTTCTTATGACTCTTCAGTGTAGATTTAAATCTCAGATTGCCAACTCAACTTCTTATGACTCTTCAGTGTAGATATAAATCTCAGATTGCCAACTCAACTTCTTATGACTCTTCAGTGTAGATTTAAATCTCAGATTACCAACTCAACTTCTTATGACTCTTCAGTGTAGATTTAAATCTCAGATTACCAACTCAACTTCTTATGACTCTTCAGTGTAGATAGAAATCTCAGATTACTATCTCAATTTCAACTTCTTACGTCTCTTCAATCTTAGATTGCCAACTCAACTTGTTATGTCGTTCAATGTAGATGGAAATCTCAGATTATCAACTCAACATGTTAGGTCTCTTCAATGTAGATAGATATCTCAGACTGACAACTCAACTTCTTAGGTGTCTTCAATGTAGATAGAAATCTCAGATTGACAACTCAACTTCTTATGTCGTTCAATGTAGATAGAAATCTCAGATTGCCATCTTAACTTCATGTCTCTTCAATGTAGATAGAAATCTTAGATTGTCGACTCAACTTCTTATGTCTCTTCAATGTAGATAGAAATCTCAGATTGCCATCTTAACTTCATGTCTCTTCAATGTCGATAGAAATCTTAGATTGTCGACTCAACTTCTTATGTCTCTTCAATGTAGATGGAAATCTCAGATTGCCAAGCCAACATGTTAAGTCTCTTCAATGTAGATAGAGATCTTAGATTGCTAAAACTAAACTCAACTGCTAAACTATCCAATGTAGATGGAAATCTCAGATTATCAATTCAACTTCTTAGGTCTCTTCAATGTAGAAAAGATCTTAGATTGACGACTCAACGTTTTATGTCACTTCAATGTACCAGTAGATAGAAATCTCAGATTGCCATCTTTTCTTTTTATGTCTCTTCAGTGTAGATAGAAATCTCAGATTGCCATCTTTACTTTTTATGTCTCTTCAGTGTAGATAGAAATCTCAGATTGCCATCTTTACTTTTTATGTCTCTTCAGTGTAGATAGAAATCTTAGATTGCCATCTTTACTTTTTATGTCTTTTCAGTGTAGATAGAAATCTCAGATTGCCATCTTTACATTTTATGTCTTTTCAATGTAGATAGAAATCTCAGATCTCAATTTTTTATGTCTCTTCAATGTACATAGAAATAAAAAATTCAAGAAAAGAACTCATGGAGTATAAAAAACTTGACTCATATTTTTGTTTTTTGTAAAGAAAGTGTCTTTTGGAAAGCATCACACAAAAAGTTATATCAGCAAAACGTATATGGAAAATGATTTTGCCATTGCTTGGACCTATTGCTTTGGTTCTGTCCATCACTGTCATAACTGACCAGAGGTTGTCTTTATTTGCTGCAATTTATGTTTAATCAATCATACTGTTATTGTACTATGATGCCCTGCATGGGCTCTGGATTAGTTTAATAAGATTCTCATTCTTATTCTTTTTATGCCCCTAGATCGAGGATGGGGGCATATTGTTTTGTCCTGTCTGTGTGTCTGTGAATCCGAGGTTAAAAGGGGTGAAATTCGCTGTTTTCACATATTTGACTGTAGAATCCTTATTATTTATCCTATTGAGACGGAGTTTGATTTATGTTATTGCTAATAAAGTTGAGGTAGCATTTACCGTTTTTGAGAAACAAGAGGCCCAAAGGGGGACAATTAAAAAAAATGATATTTTTTTTGTTTTTTGTTTTTTGTTTTGGTCAGATCTTGATGTAGGTTAAACATGTTTTAACCGATACATTTAACAATTAAAACCATTACAATGAACAAGAGGCCCAATAAGGGAAAAACTAGATTGATCCAGTTTTTCCATTCTTTACTTGACGGGGGAAACTGGAACATGCAGAATCCACCTCCCAACGGATAGACTAGCATGGGAGAAAATGGCTATATGACACCGGCGCTTCCATCGTTCAAAAAAAAAACAAACAAAAAACGATGATTCCAGATTTTTTTTTTACTAGTTTTCGTCTTAATTCTACATGAATTTTTTTTCGAAAAAGAAGGGGTAGAAACCCCAGCCCCCTTTCTGGAGCCGCCAATGATTTCCAAATTAAGCTGAGTATATCCCGAGGAGTATATTAGATGCCTTCTTTGAACCCCTTCAATATTGCTACCTGTGTGTGCGATGTCTGGAATTTTATATTATTTAATTAGGCATTTAAATCAATAAAATTGAAGAAGAAAATTAATAACAGTGAAGAAGAAACTAATAAAAGTGAAGAAGGCATTATCAAATATGTAGTGACTTGCAAAAATCATATTTGGCGCTCTTTGCACTTATCAAAGAATACCTTGTTTACCGTAAGTCCCCAATGAAATTCACGTATTAATAACGTAATAACACAGTATTTACTGGTATAACTTTCTTCTGTAGACCATAGTTGTAGTATATATTAGTAAATAGGGTAAACGAATGATAACTGGTTGATTATTCAAACGAAACCAGTTAAAATGTAAACAAACTAAATATATCTTACCCGTATCTCATTTGACTTCTAAAGTTCAGACCACGTGTACTACAGGGCTTTTTAGTTGAGCAAGGGCACGTCAGCAAGAATAGCCAGAGGTGAGTATTTGCTACCTAAAGCACTATCTATCAACTTGTCATAAAAGTCACAAGTGTAAGCTATACGCGTGGTTCAAACAAATTTGAAAATTGCTTATGTAATGATATTATGTTTGATTTTGGTTCAGAGTACATTTACTTTTGTCATTAATGTATCTTGATAACAGGTCAAAAAGGCCAGGTTTCTAATATTCATCTGATTTAGTGCTGATACCAAATTGTAATAAGTACTGTTGAAACAAAGACCAATGTAGTGCTCATACCAAGTTGTAATGTTCGGGGACCGTTGAAACAAAATCAATTTAATGCGTACACCAAGTTGTAACAGGAACCGTTAAAACAAAACCAATTTAATGCTTATACTAAGTTGTAACAGGGACAGTTGAAACAAAGCCAATTTATTCCTTATACCAAGTTGTATTGGTCAGGGACCGTTGAAACAAAACCAATTTGATGCTTATACCAAATTATAATTTTCATGAACGTTGAGACAAAACCAATTTAATGCTTATACCAAGTTGTAACAGGGACCGTTGAGACAAAACCAATTTAATGCTTATACCAAGTTGTAACAGGGACCGTTGAGACAAACCCAATTTAATGCTTATACCAAGTTGTAACAGGGACCGTTGAGACAAAACCAATTTAATGCTTTAATATACCAAGTTGTAACAGGGACCGTTGAAACAAGACCTATTTAATGCTTTAATATACCATGTTGTAACAGGAACCGTTGAAACAAAACCAATTTAATGCTTTAATATACCAAGTTGTAACTGGGACCGTTGAAACAAAACCAATTTAATGCTTTAATATACCAAGTTGTAACAGGGACCGTTGAAACAAAACCAATTTAATGCTTTAATATACCAAATTGTAACAGTGACCGTTGAAACAAAACCAATTTAATGCTTAAATATACCAAGTTGTAACAGGGACCGTTGAAAGAACCAATTTAATGCCTTAATATACCAAGTTGTAACAGGGACCGTTGAAACAAAACGAATTTAATGCTTTATTATTATATAGATAGCGGTGATTTATGGAGTTTTCTCAGTTAAATAAATGTCATTTTGTCACCGGTGACAATAAAGGATTTCTAGTCACTGGATGACGTCTTAATGAAGCGACGTCACAATGTCTCTTCCTTGCGTCGTCAAGCCAGTAAACAACTGGCGTATTGACATGAAAAAAAATAATCCGCATCTAAAATCTCGGTTTTTGAGTAGAAAATTTATATAATAAAAAGCATAACTAATCGGCCGTCATGAATATCAATAAAAATGTCACTCGTGTCGATCAACGCAGTGGATTTAACTCGTTGCAGAACATGTTCTGCAACTCGTTAAATCCTTCTGCGTTGTTCGGCACTCGTGATTTTATTGATATTCACGACGGTCAATTAGTTATACTATAAATATACCAAGTTGTAACAGGGACCGTTGAAACAAAACCAATCTAATGCTTTAATATACCAAGTTGTAACAGGGACCGTTAAAACAAAACCAATTTAATGCTTTAATATACCAAGTTGTAACAGGAACCGTTGAATCAAAACCAATTTAATGCTTATACCAGTTGTAACAGGGACCGTTGAAACAAAACCAATTTGATGCTTATATCAAGTTGTAACAGGGACCGTTGAAACAAAAACAGATTATTATTTATACTGTTTCGTTAATCTAAGTTTCAGATGTCTGATTATATTGTACCAATTGGGGCATCGTTGCTTCCACAAGTAGGAGGCTATCTAGGATCCATTATTTCAAGAAGAAACAGGAAGAATTGGTATGATGTAAGTTCAGTTTATCAATGTTTCTGCCATATGTATATCTATCAACACAATCTTATTGTAGTATGAAGCTTCTGAAAAAAGGTAATATTTTGTTATAGACATCGGCATAGTTGGTACTGAGCCAGTGACGGCAAAATCTAGAATACGACAAAACAAACGTAGCCAAAGACAAAGCAGTAAAGCATTCAATAGCAGACTGGCTTGCTTCGTCAAAATAGTGCAAAAAAAAGGGACAAGAGGGTTTAATTTCTAATGATTTTTGTTTGGTTTTCTGATGTTGTTTTTCTGTACTTAATTGAAACAAGTTGATAACTGGTCACATACAGAACTGAAATTCACGGTAAATTTGTTTTTAGACAATTCATAATACGCTTATATTTCTATGTGTGTTTTAGCATTTACAAAAACCAACATGGAAGCCACCAAACTGGGTGTTTCCCCCAGTATGGACAGCATTGTACACAAGTATGGGATATGCATCTTACATGGTCTGGAGAGATGGAGGTGGTTTCGACGGCGATGCTGCTATGCCTTTAGCTCTGTATGGTACACAGCTAGCTCTCAACTGGGCTTGGGCACCAATATTTTTCGGTTCTCACAAGCTGGGAGCGGTAAGTTATAAGACATCGTACAGAATTATTAAATTCATGAGTCTACTGGTTTTTAGTTCATAGTTAGTTACAAGATTGAGAAAGGAGTGTAAGGAATGATAGGGAATCATTTCCTTTTCTGAAAAATCATCTAAATGCAGAAATACCGTTAAGTCCTTTTCTTTAATGACATACAATTACAGCACAATACAATAGTAGAAAAAGAACTTCATTATCTCCCGAGGCCTGTCGAAGAAAGATAAGGAGGGTTTTATCTTATTTTGATTCCAGTACTACATCTTGTCAAAATTATCTGTTTGGCCCTTAAAACTGTTTTTATTATTTCCCATATAGTATCACCCTGTGCCGAGCCATTATCTGTCACGGTTGAAATTCATTTGGATAAACTGAAACCATTGTACTTTGTTTAAAAAGTTAACCCTTCAGTTTCAGTTGTAGAAAATAATAAAGTAGGAGAAATTTTATGAAAATAACCATCTGTATGATGACAACTTTTATGGCTTTCTTCTGCCAAGAATCTGTACATTTTTCAGATAAAAGATTTAACTGGAAAGACGGGAATATAACAAAAATATAAACTTTTTCTTGTAGCCACGAATCATACACAACTGATATGTACATTTTCCGTTCAAAAATTATGAATTTTATTTCTTTACAAATAAGAGTTTATTTATCGATCGTTCTTTTTCCAGGCCTTGGTTGAAATGGGATTTCTATGGGGCGCAGCTGGTGCATGTGGGTATGCCTTTTGGACAATCAATAAAACAGCTGGTTACATCTTCATTCCTTATATGTGTTGGCTCACCTTTGCAACAGCTGTAACTTACAGAATCTGGAGAGACAATAAAGACAAAATAGATTAACATGTAATTAGTTGTTAGTTATAATATACAAATGCAATTTATGAGAAAGTCTTTCAGTTCTTAGAAGTTATGAAAATGTTCAACTGTTTGTTTTCAGCTTTTATTAAAAAACAGATTAAACTTGACATTTGTGTAAGAATTGTAATTGTGATGTTGTTTTTTGTTTAATTTAAGATTTTCCCGTTTTCAGGAATCTGGAGTCAGTAATAATTCTTCAGTTTTTATTCAAAAATATTTAATGGAAATGTTTGACCTTACTTTAAGCTATTTGCTTATCAAACATGCATTGGTGATCTATGTGAGCTATACTCTACCATACCCTTCTTCACTTGTTTTTTACTTAGTCTTGAAGACTCTCTGCTTCTCTTAATTCAACTCGCTTTTATAATTATCAGAGTTTAGTGTCCAACTTATTAACAATCTTGTCAGAAATACTTTGAACAGTATGTTTGCTGTTTTGTTTGTATAATAGAATTTTCTGATTTCTTATTAATTAAAGTATTTCTCAAGTTTATTGAATTTTTTTATGTACAATGCAAACGAATACTATGCCTACAATAACAATATCGTTCCTTGGTACTGACAATTATTACGTTTCATGTCAAATAGTGCAGTTTCAGGGCAGACCAGTATAGAAAGGGGGGAGGGCGGAGGGGGTCTGATCCCGGAATCCCGACTTTATTTTTTCTAAATCCCGAACTACAAAGATGAAATCCCGATTCCCGGTGAATAAATTTCCCGAAATCCCGAGCTTAAATCATAAAAATCCCGAAATCCCGAGCTTAAAAACATCTAATCCCGACACCCCGAAAAAGGGCCGGCTCCCCCTCAGTATTTGTGCCGAATGTCAATAATGGCTTTTAAGCAAGTTCAGTAACACTATTTGAACGGCTTAAATCAAAGATATAATCTGAAGGAGAAAATGCACATCGGCATAGACCACGGCATGCTTTGTGTCCAATTTGACAAGGTATGCCTTATCATCTACATTGGCGTAAAACATCAATCAGTCATCTAAATGACGGTGATTCAGAGCCGGGTAATCTAAATTTACACGGTACTTTTTGTGGTATATTTAAATCTTCTTTATATGTTTCGACTCTAATCCGATACCAATCGTGTAATTAAAAAGTTCTGCTGGAACTAAGTCTCTTAACTGCAGATAAAAGTAATACGCTCATAAATTAATTTAATAATAAATGTGATGCGGAGTTTCCAGACACATTTTCTAGTGTGACAAAGTGCGTCTCCAATTAGTCAAGTAGATAAAAAGATCTTCCAATAATTTTCAAGTTCCATGATAGCGGCAATATTGGATGAAGTGCAAACTTGCCCGACACAATTTTTTTAATGGGGACTACCAAAGGACTGTTTTGACCAAATTTGTTTCCAATTAGCTATGTGGTTTCAGTGAATATGGTCTTTGAATGAAAAGTTTAAGATGGACGGACGACAGATGTCAGTTATGATTGTACAATGTACATAACATTGAGATCAATCAATGACTTCTTTTAACTCAAATTGCACACCTCTTTGGTAGTAATTTCCTGCTATTATGTACCTTTGTCAATGAATATATAGTGCTGATGTTGAGACAAAAGTTGCCAAAATATTTCAAGATATGTAACAAGGTGTTTAATTAAATGGCATCATTCAAGCTGCAAGGTGTATGCAAGTTCATTTGTTTGAGAACAATTGTATTATGTCCACACTTTTTGTCAATATCTGTAAGGGTTTTGAGTTTTTATAAAAAAAAAAGAAAAAAAAAGAAAAGAAGAAAAAAAAAACAACAAGAGGCCATCAAGAGCATGTATCGCTCACATGGACTATGGCTGACATAGCAGCAGAATACTGGAGGAAAAGTGACAGTTGAACTACATAAATCAAACTCAAGAGGCAGTCCGAATAAACTCCATATTAAAGGGTCTCATTTCAAGAGTGTTAAAAGAACTTTGTTGGTCCAAAGTTAAACTATGTTCCCTGCTGTCAGCCGTTTTAGATGGAGTGCAGACCTACTGGTCGCACTTGTTAAAAGGGACAATCTAAGGACCATTGTGCCAAAGTTTGGTTTTCAATTGCCATATAATTTTAGATGTGTTTTCGAATAGGGTCCGATGTTGAACTATGTATCCAGCTGATCGGGCTATCTTGGACGATGTGCGGTTGATTAAAGGGACTATTGTCACCAAGTTTGGTTTCAACTGGCTTAGTGGCTTCAGAAGAAAATCATCTTTGAATGTTTTTCCATATGAATAAGTGTTAAACTATTTCAGTGCTGGGTGGCCATCTTATTCTTCTACTTATGTATGAAAAACCATTACTAATGAAGATTACTTTCCGGCGCATGGTGAAAGAGGCTTCATTTTTATTTGTAGCAATTTTTTTTCAATGTTTTTAATTTTCTTTTTTTTTACATTTATTTTATTATCTATCTTTAATGCCATGCAGACTTGTTGGACACATCTTGCATAAAAACAGTAAATTTCGTTATGCTGTACACGTGTTTCAAGGAGTAACCTTTCATGAGCAGCATTAAAATCAAATAATATGGAAAGCCATAATCCAAATTAGTCCAAAAAGCAGTACTCATTACCAAAAATACCGAAATAGAAGGCCAAATTCAATACCATGGACATCTACCGAGTGCCATACACGGAACTTGTGAACCGCAGTATCTTTATGTGGTTAGAATTTTCGGATAAAACAGTAAATTTCTATAACACGCAAGGTAAAATTTTCATGCCAGACAAGTCTGACTATTGGGTTGGTGAATACCCTCTGGGACCTCTGGTAAACCAGTAGTGGCATCGGTCAAATGGTTCAAAATACAAAAAATACCCAAGTTGCATAAAAAAACCCAGTAAATTTCGTTATGCTGTACACGTGTTTCAGGGAGTAACCTCTCAAGTTTTGTTCCAATTATCTTTGTGGCTTCAGGAGACGATCTTTGAATGCTTTTCCATAGGGTCCAATTTTTAACTTTATTCCCGGCTTGCGGCCATCTTGGATGTGATGGAGACTTGTCAGACCCATTTTTATAGGGGACCTACAAAGTACCGTTGTGACAAAGCATGGTTTCAACTGGCTGACTACTTTCAGAGGAGATCTTTGAATATGTTCTCCAATTGGGACCAATGTTTAATGTCACTAAACCCGATTCCAATTAGGTTTGTGGCTTCAGGAGATCTTTGAATGTTTTCCAATATGGTTCAATGTTAAACTATCTTCCACGTTGGCAGCCATTTTTGTTGACGTGTGGACTTGTCGCACACATTTTAAAAAGGGGACTACCTAAGGACTATTGTGACCAAGTTTGATTCCAATTGTCTCTGTGGCTTCAGAGGGGAAGATCTTTGAATGCTTTTCCGTAGGGTCCAATGCTAAACTGACAGCCATCTTGGAATTAATGCGGACTTACCGGACACATTTTTTCAAAGAGGACCAACTAAGGACCATTATGACCAGTATGGTTTCAATTGTTCATAGCTCTCAGTAGAGAACATCTTTGAATTTGTTTTACCATGGGTCCGGTGTTAAATTATGTTCCCTGCTGTCGGCCATCTTGGAATACATCTAACTTGCCGGACGCATTTTTAAAGGGGACCACTAAAGGACTTTCGTGATAAGTTTGGTTCCATTGGCTTTGCAACATTACAGGAGAAGATCATTGAATGTTTTCCTGTAGGCTTTGTTGTTTCAGTGGAGCTTTTAATACTTTCCCATAAGGTCTGTTGTTTAACTATGTTCCCCACTGCATGATTGTCATCTTGGGTTCGAGGAGGACTCGCCAGACACATTTATTTAAAGGGTACAAGTAAGGACTAATGTGACTTTTAGTATGGTTCCGATCGGCCGAGTAGTTTCAGAGAAGAAGATCTTTAAACATGTTTTCCATTAGGTCCCCAATGTTAAAACGAAGTTCCCTTCTGGCGGCCATCTTGAACGAGCCTGGTGCGGAATTACAAGACACATTGTTAAAGGGACAACCCAAAAACTGTTGTGGCCAAGTTTTGACTAAATTGGATTTGTCGTTTCAGAGGAGATCTTTGAATGCTTTTGCAGAGGGTCCAATATTAATCTTTATTCCCCACTATCATCTTTGATATGATGTGGAGTTGCCGGACACATTTTTTAAGAGAGATAGCTAAAGACGACGGGAGGCAGGTGATGGCTAAAGCTCATCCTTGATGTAGCCAAGTGAGCTTTACACAAGAGGCTCACAAGAGCCTATATTGACCACTTGTCTGTAAGGGAGCCGCCACCATTTGATTTT
>MJUU01047899.1:131956-149400 GCA_002080025.1 Modiolus philippinarum | reverse complement strand
TATTTTAAAGAAGGCATGGGACTTTCCATTTGCAGACTAGTATCGGTGGAAGGAGGTATTTGCTCAATGTTAAACTTAATTTTCCTGATTGGGTCAAATGGGTCAAAAAGTCACTGACTCTATATGTGTAAAGGGGCAATAACTCTAGACAGCTTATCAGATCAAAACTGGCGTGGTTGGGAATACTAGTAGCATATAATGTAAACTGGGAGATTTTCGTGCCATCTTTTTTGTGGCTCTCTGAAAAAAATCATTTTGTACAATTTATGAATCCATTTGTCAGTCAAGCTTCTAAATCACCCAATTGCATCAAAGTATTCAATACAGTTTTGTTTTTTCCAGCTTCCCTTAACGCAAAAATAGTGATAATAAAACTGCTACAAAAATTTCACAGTTCACAGTATCCCCGAGTATCTGGTATTCATTTGAACTTTCTTATCTTCTGTATTTGAAACAATTTTGGGTTTGTATATATTGTCCAATCATCCTTGAAAAAAAACAAGTATAACATAACTCAAATAGCAACAAAAGCATTCAATATATTTTTGATTCAAAGAGAGTCATGAAGGCAATAGAATTTTTTATGATTTGTGAATTGAAAAGGGGAGATAACTCTATGAAAACTTCTAGTAATTTAGAACAAAAACACATCAAATTATTAAACAAAGGTTTTTATGCCCAGCAACAACAAGTGAGGAGACTATTGTTTTACCCTTGTCTGTTTGTCTGACCAGTGGTGTATTTGTTTTCCTGACCATAGGTTGTACATGCTTTTTCCACGCGACCTCCTGCAAAGTTTATGTTTTGCAGATCAATTGTTATAAGATGGGCATGCTGTTGGGATTTTGATTTTGTTCATTTTTCTGAAAAAATATACATGTACATTATTGAACATATTGAACATAGTTATTTCTTGGTGAATTAGTTATAGAGGACATCTTGTCCTGTATCTCCTCTTACATTTTTATTCTGCACACATCAGAGATGCTTTTGGTTTATATTTATTTACCGGTAATTGTTAAACTTAAGTTATATTTGCTTGGTTTTGCCCGCATCTTGTTGGAGCCTCAGCATTTTTTTTTTGCTTGGACATCATATGTGTTGTATGGACACATTATCATAATACTAGGAGACCACACTCTTTTGAAACCTTATACAGTATGGAATACCATCCACAGAGTAATAAACATTTCAGCAAACATTTATAGTAATTGAAATTATTCTTACATAATATTAAATATATAATCGTGAATTAGATAATTAGATTTACAATGTAATTATGCTTTTTGACATAAGTATACATTTGTAAAAAATTCAGGATACAAAGGCTTTTGTTGATATTTGAAAGGACTTTCACATTTTATGGTTTTAAATCAATTATTGGCCGGGTTGCACGGAGTGCAAATCCGGCTCATAGTATGGTGAATGTCGGGCGGGCGGGCGGCTGGGCGGGCGGGGAAAATGGGATACTGATTTTGTGAAATCAACTCCTCCTACAGTTTTCAACCTACATTTTTGAAACTTCACACAATGTTTCTATATATATTGTAGATGTGCACGTACACCTCCCTTTTTGGAATTATTTTGAAAATTTTTTCTTATTTTTACGGACTTTGGAACTTAGTCATTTTTTATCAACATTTTCAACAAAAGTTACCTATTTTGTGAAATCAACTCCTCCTACAGTTTTCAACCTACATTATTGAAACTTCACAAAATGTTTCTATATATATTGTTGATGTGCACCATCCTTTCTGGTATTATTTTGCAAATTTTATCCTATTTTTACAGACTTTGGAACTTGTTAAATTTTTATTGACATTTTCAACAAAGGGTACCTACTTTGTGAAATCAACTCCTTCTACAATTTTCCTCTCTGACTTTTGAAACTCCACAGAATGTTTCTATATATTTTGAAGATGTGCACCTGACTTTATTGAATTATTTCCAATATTTTTTCATATTTTGCCAGACCTTTTGACTTAGTCATGTTTTATCAATATTTTCAACATATTCTATACACAGACCCAGTAGGGAACCAATAAAACAACGCTTTATAGCTAGAAGCACCCAAACGCAACCCGGCCATTTGAGTCTTTGACCCATTTTTGACAATTTTCAAACAAAAGCAACTAAAGATCATGGAATTATTTTTCTATAATTCCAGTAGTTCTAAAATCAAACTACATATCAAATAACAGGAAATAAAATTCAATTTGATCAAGTCAGCTTAGGTAATGAAAACATTCTCTTTTTGAGGACAGAGACAGGCGCGGATCCAGGCAACTTGAAAAGGGGGGTTCCAATAAGAAAAAGAAAGAAAATATTTCCGAGCGGAGTGAGGCGTGAAAATTTGGGAATTTTCAGGTATTTCTTAGTAAAACATCAGGATATTCATAAAAAAAATACATGATTGTCCAAAAAAAAAACAGGGGGTTTTCCAACCCCCGACCCCCCTTTGATTCCGTCAATGATTAAAAAAAATTGAAAAAAGGTATTTCAAGAGTTAGCTCCCCTATCTTAAGTTGACTTTGGCTCCTGGTCCCCCAGACTAGGAAGGCCTCTCCATTACCTCCTATATGTCTGTATTATCTGCTCAAAGGCAGGGGTATCATCGGGTGCCACCCAATTCAGTGTCGCCAGGTTTAAGTCTATTGTCTAAAAACTAATCTATTCTTAAACAATTTTCCCACAATTCATCACATTAAGTGTGGGTATACACATATTAATATGACACACATCAACCTGGAGTAAAAGGTGTATTTTAGTTTGCAATCGTTGATCTAAATATAAAGCCAGTGAAAATGAAATGACAATATATCTGGAGAGAACCTGGCGGTAACAAGTGGCAAACAAAGGACAGTCTAAAATAATGTTTTCTTTGAGGATATTATAAAAGATATATGGAGTAAATAATGCTACAAAAGGATATGGAGAAAATTTAAATGTGACAAAAGGATATGGAGTAAATTTAAATGTGACAAAAGGATATGGAGTAACTGTAAATGTGACAAAAGGATATTGAGTAAATGTAAATACGACAAAAGGATACGGAGTAAATTTAAATGTGACAAAAGGATATAGAGTAAATCTAAATGTGACAAAAGGATATGGAGTAAATGTAAATGTGACAAAAGGATATGGAGTAAATGTAAATGTGACAAAAGGATATGGAGTAAATGTAAATGTGTCAAACGGATATGGAGTAAATTGAAATGTGACAAAAGGATATGGAGTAAATGTAAATGTGACAAACGGATATGGAGTAAATTCAAATGTGACAAAAGGATATGGAGTAAATGTAAATGTGACAAACGGATATGGAGTAAATTCAAATGTGACAAAGGATATGGAGTAAATTTAAATGTGTTGTAAGGATATGGAGTAAATGAGACATGTGAAAAATCCCTTGCAATACAGAGAAAATTATGTTAAAAGATTTTAAATGTAATTCTTTTTCTTAAAGTACTCAGTTATCTTATAAATATAAATTGAAAAAAAAAACAATGTAGAGAAAATGTGTTAACACTTTTGTTTTTACTTAATTTTAAATAAATATAATGTAACTCCTGGAATAATTGTGCTCTCCATTAGTGATACTCAAAAATATCATTTTAATTATAAATTACTTTTTAAATTGATTTTTAATTTTTTTTATAGTTTTAAATATAACACTCTCTTCTACCACTCATCTATCATTAATCTATCATTACAACTACTTCACTTCTTTCACTCAATTTATGTTAACATCACTATTGTCACTTTGTCTGTTATTGTTTTATCATTTTTACCTCCATACCACTTCATTAAATTACTGAAATTTCACAAGTATCAAAATTGGAGTAAAGCACATTGTTCCAAGAAATAAGAAAGAAGTCTATTTGAAATAATTTTTTAGTATTGGGCTGTAAAATTTATTCATTTACTCATATATATGTACTCATTTAGTGTATCCTATGTATTCAGTTGATGTGTCCTACAAAGGCCAAATGTTGAGTCCTGTATTCAGTGTGACTAAAAAGCCAATGTTAAAGTATATACTTAGTTGAAGTCAGTTTTTTACTAGACATAAATTATATTTAGAGTGCTATGTTAAACTATATTCTAAACTGGTACGTCATTTCAGAGGCTTATGTTAAACTATGTTCTCAGTTGATGTGTCATTTATAGGCTTATGTTAAACTATGTTCTCAGTTGATGTGTCATTTATAGGCTTATGTTAAACTATGTTCTCAGTTGATGCGTCATTTACAGGCTTATGTTGAACTATGTTGCCCTAAAAGACCAATATTAAGTTAATGTTCTACAGAAACTAATATTCAACTTTGCTCTCTGTTGAAGTATTCTAAAAAGACATTAGTAAACTATGTTCTCACTTGTGATATCCTTTAGACATCAGTGTTAAGTATTGTTGGTTTGAGATTTCTGTAGAGGCCAACCGTGTTCTCAGTTGAGATATCCTGCAAAGGCCGTTTTTAAATGTTGTTGGACCAGATATTCTGTAGAGACCAATGCCAAACTATGTTCTCAGTAGAGATGTCCTGAAGAGGCTAATGGTGAACTATGTTCAGATGAGATATCTTGTAGAAACCAATTTAAACTATATCCTTAGTTTAGATATCCTGAAGATGCCAAATTATTTTTGACCAACTGTTGTGGTCAATTTATCCTGTAGAGGCCAATGCAAACTTATGTTCCCAGCCGAGATATCTTGTAGAATCCAATGTTAAACTATGCCCTTAGTTGAGATATCCTGTAGAGGTCAATGACAAACTATGTTCTCAGTAAAGGTATGCCAGTGTTAACTGTTCTTGGTTGAGATATTCTGTGAAAACTATGTTCTCAGTTGAGATATCCTGGAGGCCAAAGTTAAACTATATTCTCAGTTAAGATATCCTGTAGTGGCCAATGTTATCTGTTGATGGTTGAGATATCCTGAAGAGGCCAATGTTTAACTAGTTCTCAGTCGAGATATCATATAGAGGCCAGTGTTAACCATTATTGGTCGAGAGATATCTGAAGGCCAATGCTAAAATATTTTTCATTTAAGATATCCTGTAGAGACCAATGTGACAGTTGAGATATCCTGTAGTGGCCAGTGTTAACTGTTGATGGTTGAGATATCCAATGTTAAATTAATTTCCTATAGATGCCAGTATTAACTGTTGTTGGTCGATATATCTGGAAGGCCAATGCTGAATTATTCCTCAGTTAAGATATCCTGTAGAGACCAATGTTAAACTAATATTATCAGTAGAGATATCCTGTAGAGGCCAATGTTAAACTAATATTATCATTAGAGATAACCTGTAGAGGCCAATGTTAAACTAATATTATCAGTAGAGAGACCAATGTTAAACTAATATTGTCAGAAGAAGTATCCCAAGGAGACAAATCAAACTATGTTTCCTCTTGAGATATCCGATAGAGGCCAGTGTTGACTGTTGTCGGTTGAGATATCCTGAAAGCCAATGTTGAATTATTTCTTGGTTAAGATATCCTGTAGAGACCAATGTTAAACTAAGACAGTTGAGATATCCTGTAGAGATCAATGTTAAACTAAGACAGTTGAGATATCTTGTAGAGACCAATGTTCAACTAATATTGTCAGTAGACAGGTATCCTAAGGAGACTGATATGAAACTATGTTCTCAGTTGAGATATCTGATAGAGACCAATGACAGTAACTATGACAGTTGAGATATCCTGTAGAGACCAATGTTAAACTTAAAAAGTTGAAATATCTTGTCCGAGACCAATGTTAAACTAAAATTCTCAGTAGAGATATCCTATGGAAACTGATGTGAATCTATGTTTTCAATTGAGATATCCGACAGAGACCAATGATAGAGACTATGACAGTTGAGATATCCTGTACAGACCAATGTTAAACTATGACAGTTAAGATATCCTGTAGAGCTAAGTGTTCCACAACAAAATAAAGTACGCATTAAACTTCATGTTAGATATCTACTGAAGGTGAATAGTTCCCAACATGTACTGTATAGTGTCTGTCACTACTAAAACAGACTACCACAACATAACTTCAGACTGTTAAAAATGGTATAATAAAAGAAAATCTCAAGATCCAAATTGTAATTTATATGATTTGAAACTGGTATTAATATTATCCTGTGTAATAGGGATTTAAAAAAAAAAGTCTCAATTCAAAAAGAGGTACAAAAATTCTACTAACTTGTTGAAATTTGAAGACCAGAACCACACATTAGTTAGTGCAATGTGCTAATGCAAAGAGTCATTAGTTATGAATGTTAATATTAATCAAAAAGAAGACTAAATTTCAACATAGCCAGTAGAACTTTATCGAATGAACAAAATTTTGATTGATTTCATTTGTTCAAGAGGATTTAAGATAAATATGATCTTTGAAAAATTTAATAAAAAGATTGTCAGATTGCTCATACAAGTAAATAAAAAATTTGCAGGAAGCTGAACTCAGAATTTTTTTAGGTTTAATATTTAGTTTTGTAATAAATTATTGTCACAAAGTAAAAAAGACCTAGTGAAATTTTGATGGAATGGTTATAGATTGGAAAATGAAATTATGAAAAAGACACATTCAGAGTGCAAAATTTCTGTTTTGTTTTAATGGATAATACCAAAGCAATCCAAACTTCTGACAAATGACAGCAAATATCCTTATATGCAAATTCTTTAGTAGTGTAGCTATAAATTGGTGGTATATCATGGTAGTGAAAGAAACTGGGGTACACAGAAAACCAGTGACCTTGAGTAGATGATCGAATCCATTTTGTCTGTTAAAAGACAGGACAGGACCATACCACTCGTGGTATTGGATCATAAAAAGTTGGTTCCATCTCAACAACTCATTTCAGAGAACTTTGCAATCACTAAAAGTCATATGTTATGCAATCACTTATCATTGTCATATGTTAAACTAAGCACTAGTTGGCAGCTATATGTGGGTCAGACTAATTTTATGACTAAGTACCATTCCAACTGTCCTTCAAGTTCTGGAGAAATATACATCCATTTCCAAGGTTCAATGGTAAATTATGTTCCGAACTGATGGCAATCTCCGAATCCACATAGAGCTTTCACACAAAGCCAACCATAAAAGATCACAATGACCAAGTTTAGTCAAGATCACTGAATGCATTTCCCAGGAGATATCTGGAAACTTTTTCCTATAGGGTCTAATGTGAAATATAACGGCACAATCTTGGATGCAAAAAAAAAATGGCAGCCTATATACTACTATTCAGGCTCCGATCAACCATATAGTTTTGGATATCTTTGAATGCCAATATTTGTTTCACAATTAATGCAACACATTTCCTGCCAACAGCCATATTGTAGGACATGAATATGCCCAATACATCACGCAACGACATTACCATGTCTGGTCCATAGTTCTCCCTAGGATATAATGTTAAAACTAAGTCCTGTTATAGCAACTAAAGTTGAAAATGAAATAAAATAGTTTAAGAGATCTGTTCAAGATCTCCCATGACAGGACCACCGCGTCCTTGTCGCCGTACTATAATGTACTCCAGACATTAAGGTACGTATGACGGGGGACGTTGTACATGTTACAGCACACATGTACATCCGAGAACCCCAAACCCGGAATTCGATAAAGCAGAAGCCAAATCGACTTAACTTAGTCATACTTGTGTACCGAAATGTTTGTGTATGATTCTACAAAAGTCATATACCATTCTGTTTAAATTTGATGTTATTAGTCCATTTAGTTTTAATATTTATTTGATATTCTGTATGGGAGTATTTGCAAAAAAAAATGTGTGTAATCTCAAGAATTAAAATGAGGGCTATTCCAGAATTAATGTTAGGAGGAGGGATTGGGTGTCAAAAAAGACCCATCATGCATAAAATTTGAATTGTATTGTTCCATCTGTTTCTACAGTGCCAGTCACTGTACCCAAAAACCATCAAATTTTAATTGGTTGTCCCCTCCTCACTTTACACACAAACAATTATTTCTGGAACAACCCTAATTGTTAAGATCCATTTGCATTGAAGTTTATACAACAGCTCCCAAATACTGCACATCCTAGGTCGAACAATATTAAACAAGGCCACAAGAATACTGCATCCAAAGATTCAATTGGAGATTGTATATGTTTGATTATCTCCCCTTTCCAATTTTGAACTGTAATCCTGTACTTTATGTTCCATCTTCAATCGATAACATTCTAACATCTAGGACATGATAAGGGAAGTAGTTGGACAGACGGACAGACAGACAGGGAAATTCCTATTGCAGCTGGGGGGAGGAAAATATAATTATTTCAAATAAAGGTGATTATAAAAATAATTCCTTCAGAAAAACTAAGTTACCCATACAACCTTTGGCCAATTCATCCTGCAACCCACAAAAAATGGAAAGATATTCAAAAATATTTGTTCTTAAAATGACTAACCCAGGTGCATATTTTTTATACAAATTTTCAGGGACAAAAAGTGGAAAAGTTGGACAAACCAACCATGTGGACAGCAGACCAAATGATGGAAGGACAGACATAATCAATTTTGTTGTCATTGGGGCAAAACATTTACAACAAAAATACTCTTCAAGTTCTGCAGATGACCATTTCACACAACAATCAAAGAAGATATAATCAAGAAAACATGGTGACATGATATGTATTCCCTTTGTTATGAAATGGATATCCGGAAAACATGGCAACAAAAGACTGATATGTAATCCCCACAAGTTAATCATCTATATCCAGAAAACATGGCATTACAAGACAGATATCCCTTTGTATTAAAAACATTTTTGAATGTCAACTATTATGGAGTAAACTGAGTGTTGGTGTTATGAATGATATGTAGTTTGCTAGATAAATACATGTTGTTTATGTTGTATATATACTGTGCAAAAAAAGTTTAGCAACAATCGGTGTGAATTTTTAAAAGAGTATTTTTCAGGTTTCCAAATCTCAATTCATAGATTTAATTTTACATTTCTGTGCTGGATTTAACTAATCATTACCATTACGTCTGTCCATAAATTCTGAATATTGAATTAATCTTCTGCAAATTCAACCCAAAAATGAAAACATTGAAAAAGAGGGGATATGCAAAAAATGCCAGATTTTTCATTTTCATGCAAAGAAAGCGAACAAAATGTTTTGATTACCAGAACTGGTTGTGTAAGAGTGATCATGAGGTGATTCTTGCACTTTTTTGCAAAAAATGAAAATTGCTTATAGGAAAAAAGTCCATGTCAATTTTCGGACCAAAATTTGAATTGGATATCTTGTACATCCTACCTGACAAAATGAAGAATTTTTGGGGTTGAATTAAAGCAATATTAGTAATTTTCAGCCAAGATCAGAATTTATCAAGATTTTAGCATTTTTGTTAAAAAACTGTTGAAAATGTGTTGTTAAACTTTGTTTGTTCAGTATATGTTGTATATCCTGTTCTTGAAAAACAATACAATGTTGTATGCAGTAAAAAAAAAGGTAATTCTTTTAAATTTCATTTTTTTATTTTTACTTGATGCATCACAACAGAAAATTATAATCATCAATATTTATGGCGAAGGTAAAAAAAAAAAGTCACCGTTTTCATGTTAAAATGATCACCCTTCTCCCCTGTAACCCTTCACAACAGTTAACGGACATTTTCCATTGTTATTACAAAAACATAAATATCTGAGGCCAAGAATAATATGCTTGTTTGCCTTTCTCAGATCATTTTTGATAGGTAGGCAGGGAAAATATTCTTTTTCACTGATATTCAAATATAATCATATTGTAAAACTTTTGCTGTTCCCTGAAAGAAAATTAAAAAATTTTTCTAGTCGAGGCAAAAAAAAAATGAGTTGAAATGTTTCCTGATGCTTGGGTAGCAGAAAGGCAAACAAACTAATTTTATTTTAGGCCTAACATATGTTGTTTTTTTCTTTGCAGCATTTTTGGTGACAAATACCTTAACTACAGACTACTTGTTATTATCACAATACTATAAAATCATTTACATAATAAACATTCTGCTAAATTTTCAGCAGTACTCAGAAAATTAAATAGTAAAACTTACTGTAAATATAAAACAATAAATTAAATATATAAAAATAATAATTCCCAAACTATTTGCTTTACATTTCCATAGTTTTCATATTTTAAAGAAAAACAATTCAGTCTTTGATAGTGATAAAAGCTTGGCAAATTATTTAAGTGAAAAAAAAAGTACACGTTATGACAAAAGAATATTTCTGTTAGGTCTTGACCGACAATGAATTTGCACACTTCATAGCTAAAAGCTTTAATTGTTTGACCAGAAATCAGAGTTGTCTCCCTTTTACATCACTTAAACATCTTTAGGGTCATTTTCTAAACAAAATGTTTTTTTGTCCGCTTAAAAGTCCTTTAGAAGTGTAAAGCATTTACAAATGATAATAGTTTCTTTTATTACAGTTTGGTGGCCAATATTTTCATTAGAATAAATTAAAAAAAAAAAGTTTTACAATATCCAGAACTAAGTTTTCTATTTTCTCATACCATAATTGAGATGACTGGTAAATAAAAAGCTGATCCACCTGAAATGTTGTTAATAACCTTTAGATTTTACATAAAGATGTAGTAAGGTGATGGTATTCAGATTCCTTGGGTTTTATCTTTGATGCCTCTGAAATATATTTGCCCCAAAATACCTAATAAGCATTTGACTTTCCTTTCATGTGAAAATAACATTTCCCCAGGTTATACCAAGTTAAAGCCCCAAAGAGCCTTTTCTGGCCACTTTAAAATGTTATGGTCCAAAACCTATCATTTGTTTCTTTACCAAGGATCATTCCATTCAAAGTTTTTAAAATTACAATTTTTTTCTAATTTCACCTTTCTACATCCTTAATACAATATTACAGTAAATAAACACAGTAAATGTTCTGCTTTTATGAAAAAAATGCAGTTAAGTAGATAACAAAAATTGTAAAACTGGAAAATAAGACGATAAACAACAATCAAAAAGGCAAATCGATAAAAATTACAAAGCTAAAAAAATAACATGTTACTAGTCTGAAGATGGCCCCCTGTATATGGATAGTATCTAACAAACCAAGGCTAGGTCGCACATTCTGTCATTACTATATGCACAGATCTAACAAACCAAGGCTAGGTCACACATTCTGTCATTACTATATGCACAGCTAGGCATTTTGGTCAATGATCCTGTGTTTGGTTCCAACCAGAACAAAAATGTATAAAGGATTTCACAAATTTTGTGCCAGGTGGATGTATGGATGATAGACAGGTAAGACAAAAACAATATGATTAGGAGGGGAGAGATGACCAATATTTTCTACATGACCTTGACCATTGTAATTTTGGAAATCCTCACTACACCTTAATTTTCTACATGACCTTGACAAAACAAATCCTAAATAGAGAGGCCTTCAGATTTTAACCTTACTCTATAATTACCATTTCATAACTTTTAATGAATGTATATTGTTACTTCGCTATTCTTCTGTCCTGGTTTCCATTAATCATGCAGTGATTACTTTAGGATTCAAATTTTCAGCCTCTACAGAAGCCTGTGATCTATGACCTAGATCCATGTCACAAACTTTGAAGTTGGGTGTCCTCATTAACTTATCTGACCTTGAGGCATTTCAAATACACTTTGACCTTTGGTTTTCAATATCAATTACTACAGGATATTCTTAAATGAAAAGAGAACATTATTTCCGACAAATGAATAACCTTAAACAATTCCTGAAAACCTTCAACCTTGGTTGAAACCAAATACCTGTTTTCTTCCATTCTCAGACAACAGAGATTTTTGCTATTCATGGAGCTGTACCCAACTGTACTGAAATTTAATGAATATTTACTGCAACAGCACAGAAATATAAACCTAGACCCGTCAAGTATTAAAAATTTAAATCATATTTTAGATTTATCAAAACTTTGAAAGATCAAAGTAAAAAAAATAAGGCAAAAATTGAATTAGATCTGGAAAAATATGTGCCATGTGAGACTTCACAGTTCTGTTAATTAACCCCCAAAATTTAAAGTGACATAAAATTGCTTACTTAAAAAAAATAATCCATGTTATTTTGTTTCAGCATATATATATATATATATATATTTTACAATTTCAAAAAATTTTACATAAAAAGATCTGTGACCTATATCAATTTTTTCAATTGTCTTTGAATTCAGTCCTGTGCAAGTTGTAGTCTTCTTTTCTGTAAAATAAAAGTAATCATGTATCATATTATTACCATTTTTATGTTTTACATTATTTTTACTGTGAAGTCTAATAAAAAATGTTGTTTTGTGTTTGCTGTCATGTCCCCTGAAAGTATGAAGAAAATTGTAACAAGAGGCTCTCATGAGTCTGAATCACTCAACTGGACCATGCCCGACATAGAGAAATGAATGATATTTCCAAAAGGGTCAAGAGTTTGAACTATGTTCCCTGCTGAGGCCACCTTGGATTGGATGCAGTCATTCCAAATGCAAACTTTGAAGGGCCACCCAAGGACTTTTGTGATCAAGTTTGGTTCCAATTGGAGTAGAGGTTTTAGAGACCTTAACCTTTTCATGGAATTAAAAAAAATACTATGTTCTTGCTGGTTGCAATCCTGAATGAGGTACAGATCTGCTGTAAACCTTTTTTGGAAGGTACCATCTAAGGACCACTGTGATTAAGTTTGGTACTAATTGGACTGGTAATTTCTTAGAAAAAAAATCTTTGAATGTCTTTTTCAATGGGGCTAATATTAAAACTATGTTCCTCCTGGCTGTCATCTTGGATGCTGGATAACAATTTTGGAAGGGAACATCAAAGGACCATTGTTACTAAGTTTGGTTATAATTGGATTAGCAGTTTCTGAGACCAATGTTAAAACTATGTCCCAAATGGCAGCCATCTTAGATGAGGTATGGACCTGTGGGATACCTTTTTCAGAAAGAACCATTTAAGGTGTCTCAGTGGTATTATTCTGCCATTTTTGTTTTATACTTGTTCATTTAGGTTTCAGACATTTATGAATTTCAGGTAGATCGGTAGTCTTCCGTCATTTTTAATTTGTTATTTATGCTGTTATGGTATTATCTGCTTTTTAAATATGCAAATATTGTTATTTGTAATGAATCAATCAACATTATATCCATAATACAAAATGCAAAGGACCAACATGGACTTGATTTCACATGTCTTTATCTAATTAGACGAGTTATGGCAACTTGACAATTAAATAAATTGGAAGAGGATTTTTGAAAAAGGGAGATAATCTGATAAAATATTTTAAAAAGATATCGCTATGAAAATTCACATTTTACAAATTGTAAGGAAAACAAAGTCAGTGACCCCCATTTTTCTTTATATATTTTGAAAGTATGTTTAAAGGTTTAACAAATGTGTCAGGTAGAAAGAAATCTATGGAATAGTTTTAAAGAAATCAACAATATACCTGTTTTTCCCTATATATTCATTAGAAATATCTATTTATTTTGATATCAGTTATTTCAAAAACAAGCACGGTGACCCCCCTTTTTTATTTTTTTATTTCAATGCTTATATAATAAGGAAACTTTCCTGTAAAAATAAAAAAAATCTACGGAAAAAAATTTGGAGTACCCATCTACCTTAACAGAATAATTACTTAAAATGTAAATAAAGTTCCAAAGCATTTGAAATTTTTATTCCTTATCCATTTTACAACGTTTTCATTTCAAAAAGTTAAACTAAAACACATGTGCTTTAAATCTGTAGCTGGATGTACAGAACACAGAAATTAAGTAAGGGAGATAATTTGAAAAAAATATCACTAGAGAAATTAGCATTTCAAAGTTTATCTCGCTTATTTCAACGGTGACCCCTAATTTTTATTTCTTATATGCAAACAATATAATGAGTTTAAAACACATGTATAGTATAAACAAAATCTATAATAGATTTTAATAAAATTTATCCACTCATATAGTCATTTTCCTTATCACTTCTTTGAAAAATCCTTAAATTTTCAGATTTTTCGCTTAAATGCATGGTGACCCCCAAATTTTGAATAATAATACAAGTATGTTTCTACACAGAAAATTTCACAAAATTCTATAATAGTAAATTAATACCCTGAAGACAGCTTAAGAACCATTGTGACTATTAGTTTGGTTATAATTAGACTGGTTGTTTCTAAGAAGATCTTTGAATGTCTTTCCCATAGGGTTCATATTATAACTATATCCCCCGCTGGCGGACATCTTGGAAGAGGTAGGGACAAGTCGGACACATGTTATAAAGGGGACCGCCAGTGGACTATTGTGACCAAGTTTGGTTCCAATTGGCCAAGTGGTTTCAGAGGAAATCTTTGAATTAAATGTTTACAATGTATGGACGACGAACAATGGACAGGACTTTCTTATATGGAATGTGGTCTCTTGCTCACTTGGCTCAGCTCATGTTCCACTGCATACCGATATGCAACTTAGCAACTCATCTAGAAATACCACCATATACCATCTATCATTTTTATCACGATGTTAATTGTGGCTGAAACGTTCTGAAAACATCATCAGTTTAATATTATTGAAGTTGTCATCTGTTTCAAATTGTTTGAATTAGCAGCACTAATGCTTTGTTATATTTTGCACACAACTGCAGCAAAATGGTGCAAGTAAACATAAGTTCCATTTATTTATAGTTTGTCAGCAGGTTTTTTGCAAAAGTCCCATTGACAACCTTGAGCTTCCAATATGTTGTGTGTTAAAACATTCAATAATCCATAGTCTTAAAAGAAGATTGTTGTGTTAAAGGCAAGCTTAAAATAACTGAGACAGTGTATAAACTTACTGAAATTAATCCACAATTTGACTCATCCACAACCACAGGCTTCATCAATTATGGAAGTGGACTACCGAGTGCCTGTATCTTGATAATATATAGCCAAGAAGCCTGTCCTGGGAAATGCCCTGAAAAAAATGTACAAATATTACATGAACTTGTCCAGAAAAATAGAAAACTAATAATGGAAGTTTTGTTTCTGATATGAACAAGAGAATCTGTGTCAATGGACACAATGCCCAGTTACTGATCATCCCTAATAAATGACCATGAGTGACATTTATTTGTCATCTTTTCTATAAACCTAGAGGCTAACATAAAATTTTACCTAGCAACCATCAAATAAAATGGTTGCTAGGTAAATTGTCCAAAATTAAATGGTCTTAAGAGTGTTTCATGAATTTTACCAAAGTTGGAATCAAGAATTTCTTAAATCCATATTTGGGAAATGACTACTTTAACTCAAAAGTATTGAATTCACATTGTTGCTAGATAGAACTTCTAAAATGAAGTATTCTTTGACAATATCAGAAAATTTACCAAAATTGGAATCAAAGATTTTTGCAATTCAGTTATTGAAAATTTGTGCTTAGACAAAAAGAAATTCAAAAATGTATGGTTGCTAGGTAAAATTTCCAAAATCAAATGGTCTAAGAGAGTTTTAGAAAATTTACCAAAATTGGAATACAGATTTTTGCAATTCAGTTATTGAAAATTTGTGTTTTGACAAAAAGAAATTAAAAAATGTATGGTTTCTAGGTAAAATTTCCAAAATTAAATGGTCTTTGAGAGTTTCAGGAAATTTACCAAAAATGGAATCAAAGATATTTGCAATTCAGTTATTGAAAATTGGTGTTTTGACAAAAAGAAATTCAAAACAGTATGAATTGCTAGGTAAAATTTCCAAAATCAAATGGTTTTAGAGAGTTTCAGGAAATTGACCAAAATTGGAATCAAAGGATTTTTGCAATTCAGTTATTGAAAAATGGCTTTTTAAACAAAAAGGAAAAAATAGATGCTAGGAAGAATTTAAAAAATTAAATCAATGGGCATTAATGTAAAAAAAATCAATCACAAAATTCAAAGCCAATGAACCTTGATCTTGAGGTCACAGCATCTGTTTGGCACCAAAAGATTGCAGTTCATGTCATGGTCTATCTGCATACAAAGTTTCATCAAGATATCAAACCTCCTTAAAGGTAAACTACCTTCAACCTAAACCTTAACCTGTAGTATATCAAATATTCACTCCAAATATTCAAAGTCAATGACTCATGACCTTGAGGTCACAACATCTGTTTCATTCCAAAATGTTGCAGTTCATGTTATGGTCTATCTGTATAAAAAGTTTCATTAAGATATCAAACCTCCTTCAAGGTAAACTACCTTCATCCTAAACCTTAACCTGTAGTACATCAAATATTCACTCCTAATATTCAAAGTCAATGACCCATGACCTTGAGGTCACAGCATCTGTTTCATTCCAAAATGTTGTAGTTCACGTTATGGTCTATCTGTATACAAAGTTTCATCAAGATATCATACCTCCTTCAAAGTAAACTACCTTCAACCTAAACCTTAACCTGAGCATTATGGACGTATGTACGTACGTACGGACAACGTACCTGAAAACTATATACCCCTCCTACTTCATAGGTGGGGCATAAAAATATTGGCAACAATAATGGACAAGCCCAATTGTTGGAGTCTATTATTGGAGACAATATTTGAAAAATATCAGAAACAAAAATTCTATTATCCTTTTTATCGGTAGTTTACTAAATCCTTTGATAGAACAAATTATGAGAAATAAAAATTTTCAAGAAATCGAGAAATCGACTATTGATTAGTAAAAGAATTTGTACGATCCAAATAGTTTTTGTAGATGTATATTTCTATGTTTACATTGATGAGCTGATTGACAAAGTAGGCATGGCCCAAGATACTTCTTCCCAATATTTTTTTCGTATTTGGGCAGAAGCAAATACTGAAAATATTTGCCTTGCAAGATAAAAATTCATAAAAATTCCCAAATGAAATGACATATATAACT
Organism: Modiolus philippinarum; assembly: GCA_002080025.1. Taxonomy (NCBI): domain Eukaryota; kingdom Metazoa; phylum Mollusca; class Bivalvia; order Mytilida; family Modiolidae; genus Modiolus; species Modiolus philippinarum. The sequence goes on along the minus strand of MJUU01047899.1, from coordinate 132,545 downwards.
TCATAATGATAAAATGCACTGTTCTTAAATTAAAAAGTCTTAAATCCAAATATTTAAAATGGATCAAGAGAGATAACATGTTTACTCAAGCAAGAAAAAAAAAGTTTACTCAAGCAAGAAAAAAAAAAGTCCTTCTAGTTGACATATGCCTATGGATTATACTACGTTTCAAACTTTTTGTAAACTAGAAGATCAGAATGCTGATTCTGTATTGGGAGGTCAGATTTCCCAATTCCAAACTTTTTTTATGTTTGAGGTAGTACAGGTGTTTTGTTTAAAACTGCACATCATTCTTGGCATCTGACAGGAAATGTGTATCACTATGGAAATGTTGGCGAAATGATTTTCTTTGTCTTATGATAGTTAAATTTGATCAATTATGCCACTATTATTGGGTGACCATGCAGAATATCAAACCTTTTCAGCAAACTCCTGTTCTATTAAGGGGAGATAATTTGTATAGAAATAATAGGAAAAAATCATTTTTTTGCCATTTATGAAAAAATTAGTTCTGTGACCACCATTTTTTTTCATGTAAATCGAAGGAAAGTATATTAGCTAGTTATTTACCAAATTGATGTAACTAAAA